>VWZS01004124.1:1432685-1665127 GCA_013397075.1 Rhabdornis inornatus | reverse complement strand
AAAAAAAAAAAAAGGATTTTCTAGTAGCCTTCCACATCGTAACAAAACCATAGCAACCCCCACGCAAAGTATGTGAATGAATGTGTTGCTGAATGCCTGTTTTATGAGGAATGGCTGGCAGTTTTGGAGCTGTGGCTCTGCCAATAATGATGCCTGAGTGTTTTTCTATAAGTACTGGATTGTCTCAGACTCTCGGAGTGAAGGAACAGAAAGGATCATTCTGATAATTTACCCTGACTGCCAGCATATTCCAGGCCATAGAACCTCCCTCTAGCCTTGTCTGCTTTATACCCTTAAATTGTGCTTGAACTACAAAGATGCTGCTTTTCAATATTTATGGCACTACTGTGAAAACATGCTTGTGAGAAATAGCCATCTTGACAATTCCATATCAGTTAGAAAAATCTGTGACCAGGCTCTTAAGACATTTCACAGCCTTTTGTTAAAGAACAACCAAACAGCAAATGAACAAAACTAAAATAGAGCTAGGCAAGGTCTGTGAGAAATAATGGGACACACCATTTATTAGAAATCCATCCACACTTAAGGAATACTAAAAGAGGTACAGCTGTAAAATATTAATGCTTGCCTTTGACATAGATTAAAGAACTGAACACAATGTTTTGGCTGAGAATCCTTAAACAACAAAAAAAGCCAGAGCTCATTAGTATCTAAAAAGAGTTATAAAATTAGGAACATGAAATTTCCATTTATTATTTTCTCCATTTATCTGGAGCAGTAATTAAATTGCTGAATGGAATTGACTGAAAAATCTTTAAATAATTTGTAAGACAAATAGCTATGATTTGGTAAGATACACCTGTGTGACTCTACACCTGCAGCTAAAGGTAACGGATTAATGATCAACCTGGTAATTTCTCACTCTGGATAGTTTGTTGGGGGTTTTATAAGACGTAAGGGACTAGTTTTATAAAAAATGGCAGACTCAATAACTAGGTATTATTTTTTAAAGAACCAGACTAACTGTCTAACTAACTAACAAATAAATGCCTTGGATGTCTGATATCTTCATGCAGAAGATTTGGAAGGAATTGTTCTAGAAGACAGAGGACTGCAATGCAAGACTGAAAGGAAGAGTTAATTTTCAACCTCAGCTTCTTCTAAAGGTTGAACTAGAGAATGTTTTGAACTATCATGATGTGGCCTTCAGAGGTCAAATGCTTACAGCGACCACCATTTTAATTTATCTGGTCCTTGAAATAATCTTTTGCAAGGTTCAGATGTCAATTTTTGAATTCTCTTTATGCCTGGTCATTTCATCCAAGTCAACTCCTTTAGGGAATAGAAGTTGTAGCATGGATTCTATATGCTTTTTGAGGATTTATCTTTAAGGAAGCATGAAGATAGTTCATGGGCAGTTCTCCCCTTCATCACATGACTATGGTTATGATTCTCTTCCAACTTTCGACAATGCAAGGATGTCTTTTTTCACTTGGATTATGACAGGCACAAATTCTGTAAATCATTTTATTTTCCCCACCATCTTGTTCTGACAGCACTGTCTCCTCTGTCTATGCTTAATTTGTGATATCATGCTGTTTTTCTTAATTTTCTCTCTATATTATTGGATCCAAAGGTACTATAAATTTAATTTAAAAAAAAAACAACCAAAAAAAGCTATCAAACTTAAAATATTACTGGTTTCTCTGAGATGCCGCACTTAAAATTTGCGGATTTGGTAAATACAGAGAGCTCTACTGCCTTTAATGTCTATGACTTTCATGTTCATCAGCTGTGGAGAGCCATTTATTGCCTTGTAAACTTGCAGGCAATTACCTTTCTGCTATCATACTGTCACATTAAATGGTTCTTCTTTATTCCTTCTCTCTGTGTCTCTTAGTGTCATTATCATTTGACAGAAATGTCTCTCACTCTTGGGATGCCCATATTTCCACATATATTTTATATATATATGTGTATAATATATATAAAAATATATTTTCCAGTGTTCCTATATAGAATACCTTCTCTAAGAAAGAAATCAGAGTTACAAACAGAAGACAAAATCAGAATTACTGGACAAAGAGAAGCATTAGCTATTTAAGACTTTTATTAGTGGGACAATAAAAATAATATTTATTTTAAAAGTTGTTAAGTTAGCCTAATACAATTAATCACAGTGACATCCATTCCCTGCAAATAATCAGTCAAGCTCTCATGTAGCAACGTAGGTTATCTTGACTAAAATTAAAGAGTATCCTAAAAGGAAAATAGAGTAAATATGTAGATTATGTATTGAAATCAAGTAAGACAAATCTTCTGCTGGCATCTAGTGATTTAGCTTCACAAAATATCCTGGTATCACTCCTTCTGAGCATGTCTTGACAGGTCTGGTTGGGTTGCAGCAACATGAAAGAGGGGAAAATTCAGTCCACTAAGGATAACTGTTCTTCCTATAGTCGGTGGGCATTTTTTTCATATTTCTCCTTTGGAGTACACTTAAGAGTTTATAAAAGAGCAAAGCAGTGACAAATGTGTTCTCTTGTCACTTGCTTGGAAAATTGAGTTCTATTCAGTGTTCTGAATAGAACAGTAAGAACACAGTGTGAACAAGAACACCAAGACCTGAAAATCTCACTTTGATCTCTTTCTTAAGAACTAACCAGGAGCACTGTGACATTCTGTAAGGAGGCTAGATATTTCAAAAGTTGCAGTTGTGTATGATGGTGGCTTTTACAAACAATGGAAAAGTCTCATTTACAGTTCACAGCACTTTTTTTCCTCTGATACTATGCAGCGTGAATCCTCTTTTCTTTGCCAAAATGCTACTGGGGGTCTCATAAACCGGGTCTACTGACAAGATCCTTTTTTTTCTCTCTTTTTTTTTTTTTTTTTCAGACCACATAACTACATGATTTAAGCTCTGTGTATATCTCTAGCTATCTACAGGCTATGGGCTCTTTAATCCCAAATTTTATTTCTATCATCTAATCCCTTCACGCTGTCCTGTTCAATGCTGGACATTCTATAGACTTCAGTAAGGTGAATGAAAAAGGTTTTGAAAAAAATACTGGAAGCTCTCATGTGTGAGATCTAGTAGGTAATATATATTTTGACAATGTCAGGAATGGAGAGTGGTAAATAAAATGGGTGGCATGAACAGGTCTGTATGAAAAGAGAAACAAAAGCAGTAGACTTTAAATTATACCAGCTGAATGATACAATACAGTATATTTCTAAAGGCTTGAGCCCAGAAAAGGAAAGAAAATGCGGAGTTACTTTTAAGAACCCTTAATTTGTGGTCTTCCTTAAAGCCTTGGGAAATATTTTGAAGTGTTTTTTTCCTTCAATAATTTTTTCTCCATATTGATTTTAAAAGTCCTTTTTGATCTCTCAATTGTTCTTCATATAAAATTTCTGTTGCAGATTATTTGCATACTCAGTTTCTGCATAAATGTTTTGTAAGTTAAGTTTTTTAAGAATTTGCACTTAAACCAAAGATAGAAGTGAGCTATACTGACAAAGAAATTACATCAAACAAAGCAAGCTGGCCTTATCTTAGGAAACAATCTGTCATTATGGGCAGATTTAATTTGAATTATTGAAGTAGAATTGTTAGATATTAAAAAGACTCAAAGTGAAAGGGTCATACTCATTATCCTTTAACTGGAGTCCCCAGATGTTACTATATTTTCATATGACATAAAGGTCTAGTTCCAATCTTTTATTGCTAACTTGGATTTATCCACCCTGCAAGAAATTACTTTTCAGATTAGCTTGAACTTTATTATGCATTTTTTCATATTTTTTCAAAATGTGTAACACAAAGGAATCCCTAGAATTGTTTAGTGAAAGGATGTTAGATAGCCTTCCTGGAAAATTCCTATATAACTTAAGTCCATTAAACTTTTTGCTTTATGTAGGCTTTGAAACACTGTATAGAACTCCACTATAGAGTGTAGAATTCCATTAATAATTATATAAATCTTTACAAAAAGTATTGTCTGCTGTGTTCTTTAAGTCTTAGCCTTTCCAATCTGTCAATGCAGAATGGAAGTCTGAAAGACAGTTTCCACAGGAGAAAGACAGTGACCACAGGAGAATTCACACTGCTTATGTAGACAACTTGATATGAACCAAGTAGGTGGGTAGTCTATTCCATCTTCCAAAATTCTCTGTGAATACACTGTGACAAAATTATCATGCCATCCAGGGACAATCAAGATGAGTAAATCTGGAGTAATGCCACCCTAAGCAGATATTCTAAGAATACTACGAGTAGGCTATTCATCATTTGAACGGACACCAGGTTTTGTATTTTAAAGAAAGAATTACCATGGCTTCCAGGCAAGCAATGCTGTATCTTTGGGCTGCCATATACAATCAAACTGGTGGTGACTCTGCCACTTCCTCACTGTGCCTCTGAGCAGTGAGTCCCATCATAATCTTACACACTTTAAGTGAAATTCTAACAGAACCTCTGTAAATTCTCTCTTTAGGTGTTTTCTCTAGTACACATAGACAATGTAATTTTTAAAAGTATGATCTGTTTATTTTTTTTAAATATCTGTATTGTGAATAGCACACATTGCTCAAATAAGAGTTCAAATAACTGAAAAGCAAATTGTAGAGTTTATAACAAGGTTCTGCAGACAGTAATTATTAAAAAAATCTCCAAACCAATCACATTTCCTCACTCATAAACATCTTCTGGTACTTTGGTTATCCAAGAAACCCTAATAGATTTAATTTAAAAACAAAAAACATCGTATCTCAAATTTTAATTATTTTCGGTTTTGTCTCTGTAAAATTGGGCTATTAAATTACGTTGTTCATAACCTGCTTCTGAAAAACAATTTGTTCTCTGCAAAAGTCCTGAATGTGCCTGCCAAACTAATGAACAGAGTTTCCTAAAGGAATATATTATCTCTGTAGCCGGTGTTCTGTGTTTGGAGCCAAAAGATTTTCTTAAGTTGAAAGTTTACTTTTGTCTAACAAAGCATTAAATAATTTTGATTCAGTTTATACCATAAAAACCATGCCATGATACAACAGTTTCTATTACATGTGGGGCTTATGGTAACAGCATTTGGGAGAAGACATCCTTACTGAAGTTTTTTAAAGAGGTTATTTATGTGAGCAGCCTACCTAAGATGTATGACCGAAAAATGAGGCACAAAGCAGTGATTCTGCCTCAACAAGGGGGTTGGACTACACGATCCCAGTGAAATGTAGATTATTTATTACTTAAACTTCAGTGGTCTATGATGAAATTGCCATTTTCTGAATCGATGACATTTAATGAAGTAAGAAAAATATTCAAAACTCTTGACTTCCAAATTATCAATTCATTTCTTGGTGCAATAATATTGGGAATTATTGATTAACAGTAAACTATTTTTCAATCATGAATAGTTGTTTAAAAAGCTGTTAACTCATACACAAGTAACCTATAAATCTCTTCCTCCCAGAATTTTCAGCCTTGCTTTACTGTGCCCATTATATAAATGTGTACGTAGTCGTGACTAGTTTTTGGCTGCCTTGCTTGTATTTGTAGTTTGTAAAACATTAATTTTGAGTCAGTTGACATTTCTTATTTCAGTTTATCTGTAAGTAACTTGTCTTTCCCCAACAGATCCAAAGAACTTCGTGGCTGTTCTTAGCAACTGACTAAAATGCATGAGAATTTGTGAAAGAGTGCCAAGGAATATTAGACACTAACTGTCAATTTTGAGAAAGTTCAGCAGAAAGATTAGGTGATATATGAAAGATGGAAAAAGTGTGAATTGTTCACTTAATCCTAATTTTAGAACACTGAAGATGTTCGCAAGCATTGGGATGAGCAAGCAGACCTTGGAGGTACGATACACACTAACATCTTCTGCAAGCCATAATATTTCAGTACATTGTTAGGAGTACATGGGCAAAGAAATCTAAAAGCAAACTTTTGCTGAAAATCTTGCCGGCAAGTGAAAGACATTTTTTAAAAGACAATAAAAATTGTAATTATCATTTAACATGATCTCCTTTTCTATACTAAAAAATCTCTTAGTAGTCCTAGAGTCACTTCTCTCTGTGATGTGCAGTGATGTACACTGTAACGCTGCAAGAAGCACAAAACTTCTCTGAGGTCATAAAGCATTAAATGTATTGTCTGTGAAGTTTTCTGACTGCTCCTAGTGGTGAAACTGACTTACAGCACTGATGAGATATGCTTCAAATAGAAAATTCATTTTTGGAAGTAAAGTGGTTTTCCATTCTGAATTTTTCCAGCAAACCAGTAAATAGTATAATATTCTCAATACCATGTCCTCAAATTTTCAGGACATATGTTCTCGACATGGAGCAGGATATCCAACAGATATTTTCATACCACACTCAGTATAATGAGTAGCAAAAATAAATCATGTTCCCACTACTACTGACATTTGTATAATCATACGCAGCAGAACTGGTAATGAGACCTAAACTGCAAACATGATCCACATGGAAAGATAACATCTAGCTGACCTCATGAATGTATATGCTTTTATCTTTATTGAGACTTAGATAGATAGATCTTAATCAAATCATATGTCTGTTTCAGTGATCTGAGGACTTTGAAATGTCTGTGTTGCATCTAGAATTGAAAATAAGTTGAGGTGTTGTATCTGTAATTCTAGACACCATGGTTATCATTCAGTCTTATTCTAATGGTATGGCTTAAACAGACATATTAGTGGAATGTGGCATACAAGTCATCAGAAGCAGAGAAACCACAACTGAGTATTGCTGTGTGCACACATGCTTGGACTAAAATTATCTGAGATAACAAGACAAATGCTGAATTATAAGGCTATTTGCTATTTGCATGTTTCAAGTTATTGACATTACTTTTTCTGGGTATTGTATGTGGAGGGGAACAAAGGGTTTTCAAAAGGTTTTTTTTCAGAAACATTAGTTATAATTCATTTTCCACCTTAATGAGGTTCCAGATAACCTAATACAGTCACTGTGGTTACCCTGAATTTTCAGTGATCAAAAGATCTTTGATCAAGGCTTGTTGTTCAATTGCAATTTGTAACCAAGAACACTGGTTGGTTCTTTGCAGATTCATATTTCTTACAGCCATGAGACAACACGTCGAAAATTTTGAACTTAACTATCACTGTGCCCTAAGTTTAAAGCCTTACTATGGAGTAGATTGGAGTATCTGAGGAATTCTAAAATGCAAAGTCCAGGATTTTTAAATTATGGAAACATGTTTTGACAACCATATCAGAACTTATTTTTAGCTTCTGTTTTGGTTTCGGTGTTTGTTTTTTGTTGGAGTTTTTTTTCATCGATCACAGTCATCTGATGGTGTTGCAGTAGTGGTTTTTAATGGAAAATAAATCTATTTTCCAAACTGGGAAACACTAAGCCAGTGCAAAAAAAATGAGGAAAATTCAGTCCTCTTTTCACCATAACTTTTCATTGGAGCAATATCAATTTTTTTCTATGTGTTCCTCAGCATGAACACTGCCTTGATATGTGACAGTCTTCATTGCAATACAGCACATGTTCATGAGTCTCTCCCTTAGTTTTGCAATTTATTGTGGATAATTTGCTTTACCTTCTAGGTGAGTGCCTGAGCCATATTAGTGCTTCAAATTATGAGATGACTGACTAATTAATTAGTTAAACGATTTTTAAAATTTCATAATTTTTGCTTATTAACTCATGAAATGTAACTCTTTGAAACTGTTGGAGAAAGGTCTATTGATTCCATTGAGCTGTGTGATTCAAGAGCCTAAGGGGCAGATTCTGGTGTACTTGCTCACCATTTCAGTCTGTAAGATAATTATTTTAATTAGCATTTCTAACAAATACGATCAGTCTTCTTGTTGGTACAATAAGAAGTCAGATTTTCACATTCAACCTTCGATTATGAAAAGTTGTGAAAGAACCTTTCCTTTCATAAAGTCATTTTGAATCACCAATTTTCATGTGTTTTCCAGTATGAAAAAAAGCACACAAGCAAACATGCAAAACCATGAAAAACAGATTAAGAAAACCAAAACCCGAGTTAAGGTTTTGTAAAATCATCAAAGTGTAAATATGGTTCCTAATTCTCATTTTTGTAGACACGAAATAACACCCCAATTGTTCAGAAATAGGTATTCTAACTTACACATTTCAAGTGTTGAACTGTACTTTTGACATTTTAATACTGATATATGTGATGCCAAAAAAAAACAATAAAAATCCTGCTTTTGTCCACCAGTTCTTAAATAAGCAGAGGATGATGAGTATGCTAAATATTTTGTCTGCTCCATCTTGCAGAGAAGGAAGGCAAAACCAGACCAGATCAGCTGTTGTGAACTCTGTGTTCATCACAGGAGAAGAAAGTTGAATAAGAATGACAAAAAAAATGCAAAATTGTAATATTGAGCTAAAGAATGTTTTTTAAAAGCAAATGCATTCAATTCTCACATTGCTCAGGCAGTTTCTGAAAACACTAAGAATCAAAAAATTTCGCTGTTACATAAACATTTGAGCTTACCTAAGTAGAAAAAGTTAATCTACAACTAATGAAAATGCTGTCTTATGTTCCTCATTCAGTCATTATTACCTCATACGTATGACGTGGGGGAAATTTCTACTCAGTATGAACAAGAAGCCTGGACTCAAATATAATAGTTAATCTATTAACTTCATAAGAGTAAAATAGATCAGACAAAAAATGTTTTGTGTGTTCAGGCTCAAACACCTAATTAGCCATCTCAAATGGCATAAATTTAATATAGGCACAAGTATCTACATTCCTGGATTTTTTCAAGGACAGGTTGAATAGAGCTTTGGGCAACCTGGACTAGTGCAAAATGTCTGCCCATGTCAGTGGGGTTTGAACAAGATGACCTTTTAGGTCCCTTTCAATGCAGGACACTGTGATGAGTGCCTGTGAATAACTGGGTTTGATTGTCCCACTATTTAAAGTCTTGATAAGTGCCTAGTACTATGTTTGAAATCATCAGTAAATTTCAATAATAAATAGAAATCACAGATGCTCTACTTGAGGTATCGTTCCACATTTACTAGTCCTGACAGCAACTGCCTTTCCAGGATACGTTTTGAAGACTAGGAAATTCTCCTTTCACTGTAAAATACTGAAAGCAGAGACAACTGGATTTAATGAGCCTGTGAATGTTGAAAATTGAAAAATGCCCAGTATTGAGTTAATAAATTCATACACATATAAATTAAAAAACAACTGAGACTAAACAACACATACCTAGGAAGAGTCTGGTATACAACATGCATCATAACCTAGAAGACAGAAATAGGTGGGCAAAAGAATTATTATTAGATTCTTAATGCCAAAATCTCATGATTGCTTGGCATGTCCTGCAACGTGTGGAGCTTCTACACAAACGTGAGTGATTTACAGACTAACAGATGAAAAATCTCCAAAAGATAGACACCAGAAGATGAGGAAACAAGGGTTTGTGCTACTTCTGAAAATCCAGTCTTCTGGTGAAAGTATCACAAACTCCTCTGAGAACCGTGTCTATGGGACAACAGGCCAGTGGTCACAGAGCAGAGCCTGAATGTAGTTAGACATTGGCAATCAGGAGCAGCTGTCTAGAAATAACAGGATGGCCACACTCCCACCATTCTATTCCATATCCCACACAACACATATTGGCTGTGTGTTTTCTCTTATTCCTTTGGCAGAAGAGCAAATTACAACTTTGGAGTGATTCTTCTGGTTTTCTGTTGATCAGCTGTGATATGGAGCTTAGAGGTGGGTCTATCAACATGTAAGTGCATAGTATTATTTTCCTTCTGCCTGGAAGCAGGAAAAAAATCTGTAGATAGTGTTTTTGGCAGTGAATATCTGTGGGGCTGAGTGGGGGATTAAAAATTTGTCTGTGATTATGTTGACAGAATATTACATTTTCAACTCTCAATCCCTGTTTTGCAATCGTTGCTCTTCATAAGAGAGACATAGAGAAAAAGAAGCTGGAAATCTAGTAGAAAAAGGTGCATTTTATCTTGAAGACACATCATGAATATCTTTACAAGAATTCTCAAGAAAACTGCAAACGGCATGAGTCACTCTAAATATAAGTGGTAATTAAAGTAAGTAACAAAAATATTAATAAAATTATCTTGAAAAGAGAGGAAAAGGAAATTATTTAATCCCTTCTGTTGCCCTGTGATGTCTCAGTGCCAAGCTGCATGAAGTGTGAGGGGTAGGTAAACATTAGCATAGAAGAAAGATAAGGTCATCCTACTCAAACTTGGAGAAAGGGCAGGTCACCCAGGGCAGCCACCCTGGATGCTGCAGATAGTCTTCTTCAACAATGGGAAAGAGAATGAAATAGCCAAAAGAACTCTCTAGGGCCAAGTGTGCATTGTATAGGCTAATTACCCAGCAGTGACAAAACAGATAACTGTGGGAACACCCAAAGAGAATCCTTTGCTAAATATAGCCTCAATACTGATGTTTTGTCATATCTTTTCATGACTCCTATCTCAAATCATAGTTTAGGTAAACGCCATTCTACTCTTAAACTTTACTTTGAGATAAGATTGCTCCTGGGTAGCCTGACAAACGAAGAGGCATTGTATCCTTGTGGGTGTGCCAGTGGTTTAAAGCAGGGCACAGTACATAACTCCTCACTCTTTGCTGACCATCTTGGTATTTTTATCTAGAGTATCTGAAGAACTGGAAGACTTTTGTTGCCTTACATCTGTAAGGCCTCACAGTAATTTGACTTTCTGAAGAAGAAGTCTGTGATCAATTTCTGATGCTTTTTGAGATCTTCTAGGAAAGATTTTTGGAACATCGCCAGATAGAGAAAAACATATAAACAGAAAAGAAGTTTAATCAGATGCCCACATGAGTTAATGGAAATCACTAGTAAGTCTAACAGTACCTGCTGTCATTTTCATAAGCTCTATCCAGTGTGAAATCACCTATAATGAAGTACCGACTTAGTTCTTTACAAATACATAATGCCTTTCTTGCCATATAAAATGCTTCTGTTTTACGTATTTGTTTTTGTGGGTAGAAGAGTCATGTATTAAAACAATGTGATGTCAAAATCTTTGTAAGGAACAAGGAAAATAGTGAATGAATAGAAAGCACAAAAGGATAAATTATTTAAGGGATAGAGAGAAGTTCAGCAGAGATTTTTATAGATTCGAGTTCTAATATCAGGAAAGATGTTTCTAGCTGGGGTGAGTGGGTGGGTAATGTGGATATGAACTGCATGTAACCTATACTGAAAATATGAACTTTTCAGAGGGGTGACAAAAAAAGTGTATGAGAAAAAATGCAACCAACATCCATTTGGCCTGAATCTTTGAGAATGAGAGTCAAGCATATACAGAAGAAACTAAAACTTCCTAGTAAACATTCCTGTGCATTACAGATGCATTCATTCAAAGTGTATATGCTAGAAGCACATATAACAATTTAAATTTATGGGTTTTTTAGTTCTATTTACCACTAGAGACACATTTATAAACTATTCAAATAATTATTAAAAAAAAAACAACCAAACAAAAAACTCAGGAGATTTTGTTTCATTTTCTTAACTAGCCGTATCTCTTAAATTCCACTGGTAATCTGCCATTTCGCTGGCTATTTTCTTGTCCAGTACTATTAAAGAGAAAGTGCAGTACAAAGGCAGAGTTCTGTTTGCAAAGAACAGAATCCTCATGTGCTAATTTAGATAAGGCAGGCTGTGAGTAAGCACATAGCTATATTAGAACAAATGCAAGATCCTAAGATTAGATAGCACATTGAAAAGTTTCCATTGTTTTTTCAAAACTGATGTAGTTTACAAGGTACAAGTGCTAGGTTGTTGCTTGATATGCTGTTAAAAATAGAATTAAGAAAACAAACATAGCTAAGAAATGTTCAATCAAAATATTGAAAGAATATGATGGAGTGAAAGATTCAGGTTCTGAGAAAAAGTCTTTCCAGTTCTACTATGACTGGCACATTGTAGATTTTGCAGTTTTTTCCTATACTGAATGAGATGGTCTGTATGTCGGGGTCTTTGAATTAGAAGAATATGCATTTGTGAAAATGAGGCATGGGTTCAAAGCAAAGATAACCTTCATGATATTTTTTGGATTGAGCAAAGAAGCAGGAAGAGGAATAGCTTTGAGGCCAGGCCATGTAAACAAAAAGATAAATAATTATGTGTTTTGTACTGTGCAGTCACTTACCCTGTAATTGGACAAATAGGTCTGGGGTAAACCTTTTGGGAAGTAAAATTTACATGCTTTGCAATTACTTACACAATAATAGATGCTTTATGTTTTGCTGTAGCAAAACCCCTAAGGAAAGACTTGCTCATAAAATTGACTCATTTGCTATCTCATGTAGCCAGAAACTGAAAACCAGGAAAATAGATTGTAATTTTCTCACAGTCCATGCCTATGAAATGCCAGAACATGCATAAAAAATGCTGAAGACATACTGACTATTTGGGGTTACAAAGGAGAAATTCTGATTTGTTGGAAGTTACAGAGTTTTATACTTTGATTTGGACTATTCCAAACCTCTTAATAATGTTAGAAACCCATTATTAATTATGTCAAGCAGTGTTTGGGACTCCTTGGGCTTTGGGGCAACAACCAGGATGAGGGAATGCAATCTGCAGCTCTCAGTCTCTGCAGCCTCAAGGCAGCCTTTCTGCAGTTCAGGCCTTAGATTTGATGAAAGTTAATCAAATCTGAGATGTTTCAGACAAAACATTTGGAGCTTATATATCAATGCTTTTCAATAAAGATACATTTCATAATAATGTATCAGATGAACTGTATTGCCAAGAGCAGTTCCTTCTCTTTGTTCCTTTGCTTCCCCTTTGCTTTTATTCTCTCTGAACTCCCCTCTTTATTTTATTGCTCCTCTTCTCTTTATATTTCCCCAATCTCAAAACAGATCTTCTGTGTCATTTTGCCCTCAAACCCTCTATCTCCTCAATGAGACTAAGCAGTCTCTTGGTTGTCAAGCAATCTCTTGTTTTTCTTAAACAGAGGGGAAACATTGGTCAGTGCCATGAAATAATTCCATATTACTGTTGATTCTGCTAAAATAGTAACATTTTCCACCTAAAAATTTCCTCATTGTTCATTTTATAATCAAGTTTTGACTGATAAAACATTTCAAATGAATTTGCCTCAAGAGAAAATAACTTCAAGTTGAAGTGCAAATATGCAAAAAGTATTTAAGGAGAATGTGAAGTTTTGAGAGCACTTCCCTGATAGTAAGAAACTTAATGGTAGAAGGTCAACTAGGAAGGAATAGGAGCATTAATAAATTCAGGTATTTAGAAACAAAGACCTATGAGAAGGATGATTTTTTCCCCTCAGCATCAAAGACATCTTCACATAATGTGTAATTGATAAGTGATAATACACGATCTCAAGGTTTCATTGTTTCAGAAGAAATTTTGTCACTAAAGTACATCAGAGATCTGGAACATTTACTAAGTACTAACTTTTATATTTTATTGCTCTCCAGGGATAGAGAAAAATCAAACTGAAATTTGCATCAGAAAACTAGTGCCCTTCTGTGAGAAAGGTTTCCCAGAAACCTTTTTTAGATTTTTGGCATGCTTTTTGACTTTGAAAATGCTCCATTTAGCCGCTGTAAAATGTTGACTTACTTTCAGCTTCTCCTTTTTTAATTTAGGGCATCACTTTTGTTAGCTGTGGTTAACTAACTGCAGTGGGCCACACTGGTGGTGTGTGATATACAATTACTCCCAGGTACCACATTTTTTACTGACACTTGAAGGATCTGGGGTGTGCAGTCAGCTCTAATTGAAGTATGTTGAAAGTGAGTGACATAAGAAGAGGGATTTTGCTAATGGACAACATGCCTTGCCACTGTATGCATTACAGCAGAAAGCAGTGCATAACTAGTATCATTATAGAGCTGAATGAGAAGAGAAGGCAGACCCATTTGCCTTCATTTGACTCATTGTGATGTCTTTCTTACGTAGAATTCTTCATGATAATATGTATTGTAGCTTTCCAATAGCTCAATATATCTTGCATACGGTAGGTTGTTCAGGTGAAATCTGATCACAGTTTCATTTAATGTTTTATTAAAAAAATGTACACGTACAAGACAACTGTAGTGAAAATGGTTGGGAAACTCTAGATGTTGTCATCCAGATCTATAAAAATATCTAGAGAGAAGTTTCCATGCTCAGAGAAGAATTGAGGAATTTCCAGCACTTTTATGAAGATATCAGCAAATTCTAGTTGAGATATTAACGCATACACCTCTGAAATAATAGCAGAAATTAGTTGTATGCTGCAGCTTGTAGAAATGTATTGGCCTAGCCACTCAGCTGCTGTCAAAAAAAATAATCAAAGTTATACCAAATTGCATTGAATGCCTGTATTTTTATTGGTTTCCCATAATTTATTTTCTGTGTTATTGATTGTTGATATAAATGTGATTTTTTTGAGAGTTGTTTTGACATCTCTCAATACATTGTTTAACATAATGTGCTGGCACAGCTTGGCTGGGCAGCCTCCCAACAGTACGTCATTCTCAGAAAATGGCAGAGAAAATGTTAATAGTATTGGAAGGCAGGGCTTTAAAAATACATTTATTGAAAGTAATGTCCTTGGAAAATAGTGAGTAGTTGTCAAACAGAGAGATTAAAAACTGTGTACAACAACAAAAAAATTGTGAATCTCACAAAATAATGAAGTAAAGAAATAGCACCAAAAGTGAGAGGGCGAGGGGGTTTGGAAAGAGAGAGGTCTATACAGGGGCTATTACTGCAGCCACACTCAGAGAAATAAGCTGTAGCATGTACAAGAGGAATGATGAAAATATTACGTGTTAGCTTGCAGAAGCTTCTCTATTGCCCCATTTACTTCTATATCTGAGTTAAATATAGGAGTACCTTGACAGATACTGTAGATTAGAATTTTCTAAAAATACATCTGAAGCCCTAAAGGAGATGTCTGACAGCTTTTGGCATGGATAAAACAACTGAGATTGTCAAGCCCTGATGTATTTGTGTTGTGTAAGCATGCTTACCATTGGCTGGTAGTGCAGACAGCTACTTAAACCTGTCATTAACTGCCTTGATGAATTTACTGAAGAAGTATAAACCCAGATCTAGCCTTTACTAAGCTCCTGCCTTGCAATCAGTCCACCAGCTACTGTTGTGATTGCCAATAAACATAGTGGTTCTAAGGTCTTAAATAGAAAGGCAGTTATTTCTTTCCAGATATCTGGACTTTATCAAGCTAAAATAATACTTTCACAAGAGCCAACATATGAGAAAGTCAAACTATTTTCCTCTTAGTATTAGTTTAACACATAATGTACAATGTTGGACTTAAGGGAAGATACAAAATGAGGCTCAAGTATGTTAATACTTCAGTTCAAAAAATGCAGTTCAGTTTCATACGTATTCAAAATACATAAAAAGCTAGAAATACCTAAAATTAATGAAAACTTTCTTAATCTGAAAATTTGCTGTGTCTATGAAAACTATCCTAGTCTAAGCACCTGTTTTCCACTCCTTTACATATTAAAGAAAATGCACACTTCTGACACGTTTACTCCTTTAATTTGTTTGATTGGTTGTTTTTTTTGTTTTGTTTTTTTTTTTACAAAAGCACATTGCAACTGTAAAAGACTTCTCAAGATCAGTGAATATTAGAAGTTTATTTTGTGTTATGTGATAGTTATGACTGATATAGGATTGATAACAGGCAAAAAATTAGACCATTCCTGGCAAAATCAACATGAAGAATTTCTGTTCTCTTCTAGAATCTAACATTCTTGCAAAAAAAATGGCTTGTGATACAAGTTCTTCTGCTTTTTGATTGGAATGTAAATATATTGGATTATTTATTGTGCAGAAATTTGGAATTGTTATGGCGTTTGTTTCATTGGCTTTTTGTTGATAACAAAATGATGTCCAGGGTAAATATATTTCAACAAATAAAGTTGACTATATCGTATCTCCTCTTTGTAACTTTGCAAAAAAATACAAGGTTACACCTTTATAAAGTGCTTAGTAACAATACAAATCTAGATACATGTAAAAATCTAAATAGATGTATCAGGAGCAATTAACTAATTATATTTTCATATAAATTACTATACAGCAAAACATACCCTGTAACATTATTGTAGGTAAAAATGTGGGTATGTGCTTCTTGGTGTTTTAAGTCTTTACTTCTAGTTAAGGTATGTTTCCATAAAAAGTAATATTTTTTTATGCTAATGGTCATTTATACAATAATAGTACCTCAGTTAGCAATAGAAGTGTTCATCCACACAAGTGCTATTGTCACAAGGGAAAGATATTGCTCCCTCCATGAAATCAAATAATATACTTAATCCTATGACATGAAAACATGACGCTGTCTAAATTATGGGTCTGTTTAGAGATTGGTATATCAATTTCTATTCCATCATATTTATTGCAATAGGAGCAAGGAATATTTATGAAGGCAGCACATACAATGATCAAAATCTGGGAGGATATGACTGTCATTAATTACAACTGAAGTGTTTTACTGTTGCACCCTAACATTGCATGCTCCTACTTTCCTTTCTTTCTTTATTATTGCCATGTTCACTGCTTTCTTTTATCTCTCAATCAAAGAATGACATTCAAAAGCATGGCTATACTATAACAGATTGAAAGCCTATCTAGCCTGTACCTTGACTCCAACAGTACCCAGTTGCAAGCACTGTACTTATTTCCGCTTCCAAGAATTTATGGCTCCTGTATGCTTGGAGTCAGAAGTGGTTTGTGTTTAGGACTCCAGTGGATTTTCTCTCTGATTAAGCTATCCGATCAACTTCTGGATCCATGTAAACTTTTCGTATCTATTATTTCCCCAAACAAGGAACTCCACAAGTGAAATCTTTCTCACCAAAAAAAAAAAAAAAAAAAAAAAAAAAAAACCAAACCAAAACAACAAAAAAAAAAACAAAAAACACACCAAAAACCCCACCAAAAAAAAAACACCAAAAAAAAAACAAAACAAAAAAACCCCTTTTTTTTGGCCCTAACATTATTATCTTATCATAACATTATGATGTCTCCTGTTGAAATACGAGGCATGTAATATGTTTTGTGACCTCTAGACTGTTCCTTATCATAGGATAACAAAACAAATTTCAATGAACAAACATGAACACAAGACAGAACGAACTTTCCACTGCCCTCTGATGGAAAAAAAACAACCAGGTGTCTTCCATCACTTGGGTTATTGATAAAGCATGGTTTACTCAAAAGCTAGTGCTTAACACTCACTACAGCTAAATGTTTACTAAATTAACTTGTTCTGCATATATTTTTTTTTGCTTAAAGAATTTTCATGTTTTTGCACACCACTTTTGATAGAGCAATACCTGCTATCCAGACACGTTTGGAAAGAAAAAATCACAGAACATCTACGAAAATATGCAAGAATGCCCAATGTTTTCCAAATGTAGGAGCAAGTAAATATCATTTGAAAATTTGCAGATGAATTGATTTGTCATTCATTATTTCTAACTGATCATTATTCCTTATTCCAAACTTCTTACAGAGTAAGATAACAACAGGACAAAGAACAGCTGAGGTTCTCAGCTATGTAATAGGAATAACAAAACCCTAAAAGCAAATAACAAAAATTTTAATAAAAAAGACTTTCTCAGTGAAACAATGCAGCGGGCATGACAGAATGCTCAAAGATCTGATTTACCAATCAGATCAATCAGATTACTTTGTGAACAAAAAAATCAAGTAATAAATTACTATCTGGTTGAAGGGTTTTATGTTCGTTTGTTTTGTTTTGTTTGTTTGTTATAGTTTTTAGTTAGTTTCTTCTTCAAAATTATCTGAGTTTCTCTTTTTTGCTTATTACTTTTTTCTGATTCCCATTTGCTTAAAAATGTGCTTGATACTTATCATGTCTTTTAGTGCATCTAAATGATATTTTTTTTCTTCGAAGGCCTGCATATGTTATTGTACTTCTGGACCACCAAAGTATTTTTCCTTTCTGGAAAATAGATAGGAGATTTGGGGATTTTTACCTAAACATAAAGCTCTATTTTTTAGCAAATACAGTATAGGATGTAACTTACAAGAGGTTGAATGGGAAATCACCTATCATAACTTCATTGCCACTAGACCCCAGAGAATCAATCTTAAAGTCAATAACAGTGTTGTAATTAAAAGCATAACACCATCATGAGAGTGTGTGGGGCAGCCTTTATAAAGAACCCTCAAGTTCACTGGTGTGATCCTGATATGGCTGATTGCATTGTGACTTGCCTTTATGTGCTTATGTAAATAGCACTGCCTCCTGCAGCAGGGCTCCCAGCTTGCCTCTGTCAGGAGGAGTCTCCTTTCCCCAAGGCTTTCTCTTTGTGAAGCACCAGCTGGTTGGAGTTTTGCATTGTTGGCCCTTATCGCCAGTGGCAAAGAAGGGGAAAAATTAATGAGGAAAAGCTGCCTGATTTTATCTTTTTTGTTTTAATAGAACCTTGTTCCTTGTGCCCCCCTTTCTGCAAACTGAAGCTTTAGGGGCCTACAGCAGACTCTATTTATTTTTTATTAGTACACATAGAGATAAGGTTCTAGCTCTGAGTATATCTGTGTAGTGCTCCATTCACTGGCACTCTGCAAATGTGTTCAAACATTGCTATTTACACTTTTACTTCTTCTGAAATCCCAGCACTTAATCCAATTGCTTTCTGTTTTCTTCTACTTAAAATGCAAAGGAAAAACTGATATTTAAATTCAGGAACTTCCTCCACTTCAGAAGCACACAAGCAAATGTTAATATGGCATGAAATGTACACTTGTGAAATGTTAAGTTTACTGTTAATAAGCTTGTGAAGAAAATGTAATTACATATGATGATGCCCTGGTTATTGTGAAATTAAAAAAAAAAAAAAAGAAACTCAACTTGATCTTTTGCAAAAATACAGCTATTTTTTACCATCTCTGTATCAGCCAGTTATAGGGGAAAGAAAGCTGCTAGGAAAGGGATTAAGTATATATTTCTTTTCTTCAAAGTCTCATTAATTATATTTCTGCCATAGTGTTCTTCATGCTCTTCAGGCCCAAAGTGGCAAAACCATGTTATGCAGGTGTCAATGTGGAATTCCTCTTTGTAGAGCTTTTAGTTATGTTACAGCAAGACCTCTTTTATTTAATTCATAGTATGGAAGAGAACTAGCCCAAATGATCAAGGCTATGATTTCTAAAAGTTAATTGATATAAAACTATTTTACTAAATCTAGTGAGATTTAATAGTGATGAAAATAAGAATGAAAGAACAGCGATTACGCATTAAAGTTCTGCTGTTCATGCATTGGAAGAATGACAATACCAGTACTTTGTAGAAATAATAAATAAATATGAAAGTAATGTGAAAAATTATTGTTTCTTTTTCTACTTTATCTTTTTGTATTTATTTTCTACCCAGATGTCTTCTGCATTCTGTGTTGTGCACAGGGATTTACATGATCGCATTTCTAGAACTGTTTATTGAAGCAGAGAAGAATCTGGCTGTTCACATGTCATTATTTTCACATTTTTCCCTGGTCTCTGTAAACCTTCTTTAGAGCTAACCTTTACAAAGTCATTTTGCTAGGAAAAGAGAAAGAGTAGCAAAATTAATTCCTTGTGAAAGGAGCCAAGTATTTGCATGAGGTAAACTGGCAACACTTCATCAAAATGGCATTAGGCACCATTTCAGTGATTGAACTAGGAATAACAGTTCCACAATATCAGCCTGCATATATTTGCTACAGAAATATTTGCATTTACTACTCTAATTATTCAGTGACAGGTTTTAAAAAGGTTTGTCAAAAGGAGGAAACTGTATATACAGTTTGTTCTCAATTTGAATGAGGAGCCTTGGAAAGATTCGTGAAAATAATAGTATCCATGATCCACATGGTAACAATGATTGTATTATGATTTTTCTTTTTCAGTGATTTGATCTTCAGCTTTGCTGTATTTACAACAGGGATGTACAACCTTTGAGACTCCTTTGAGATGTACATGTCACCTTTGATATGACCATGCCGAGAAGTGCAAGAAATCTCAGTGGAACACTGAGATTCATCGTACTCCTTACTAAAATATTTCCTTTTGCAGTTCAGCTGGTCTTTTCCAACTTCCCAGAATGCTCATGCTTAAGTAATAGAATGAAATATATAAACCAGAACTTTATTTTTCATCTATAAGGGACAGTTTCCTGAGAAAGGTATTTTTTTTTCAGGAGCATTACATGTAAAAAACAATGAATCAGAATAAAAAAATTTGATTTGCTATTTCTTTGTTTAATAGATAAATAAGTCTCTAACAACCTCTCCAAAAGAACTGCAAAACCTGTAGGCACTTTTCTTTGTTTCTTTCTTTCTTTAGCAATTCAGCAGCAGATGACCTGACAAACACGTTGGTTAATTATGCCTTATCCTGTAGCTGGAAAAAGAAAATATGATATTTCTAAAGGGTTTTCAAAAAAGTGTGTGTTTGTTTCTTCAGGCACTGGAGCATTCTTAGTGACACTTTCTTAAAAATAGATCACAGAACTGGAGACAAATAAAAACAAACATTGTGTCACTCTTATTTGCTTTCCAGGTTTTCACTCTTTAAAATTAATGTTTTCTACCTTTGCTTCACAACCACAAGACTTACTTTATAAATAAGTACTTCAGTGCTTAAATAATATACACTGACCCTTTGATCAATACCAACTAATAAGGGATTTACACTCCTCAGAATTGCTGGTGCCTATTTTATTCAGAAAAGGCATAAGCACACAAGACTATTTCTTGTCCAGTTCAAGCAGACAATGGAATATGGTATTGGTGGGCTTTTTGGTGATCTTACACTGACTTCGAGGGAACTCTAAAAGATTAAATGGTTATAAAGTCTGTCAGGAAAATCACTGTCCAGGTTTTTTTTTAATAATTATACATTATGGTATGTTTCTGCAAATTGGTACCAGGTAGAGATTTTTTGTATATAGTGAAAAATTGCACATTGCACCTCATGAAACCATGTTTTAAGTATAGGAAGATCGGCAATAAGATTGTCAGCAATTATTTTTTCCTTACCAGTACTGAAACAGAGGCACTAAGAACACTACACCTGGGATGCCACATAAGCAGAAGAAGAATTGTTTCCTATCAGCTTAGAAAGTTTTTGTTTTATTTAGATATTACCATGTTAAAAAATGAAATTCAAGTAATAACATAGGAAAATAGACCACTGGCCATCTAAAGTTGAAACACCATATAATTAATAAGAGGTTAATTCAGACCCAAATTGTTGGTGATATAAACATGAACTTATTAGGGCCCAAATAGTGACATACAACTTCAAATAATTCAAACAACCAATAAAGTATTTTCTTGACTTTTTCATTTTGTATTTGCTTTCTGTAGTGGGGAGTTATGAAAGGAAAAAAAATGCAGTAAAATAATATAACACTTGTGGGAGAGACAAAAAATAAAAGACTTCTTCATGATAGTGGGTGATGAAATTGTGTAGATCACTGGACTTCTAATTTAGTCATTCTTTTTATAATAGAAGGCAATAATCCTGCCATTGGAAGAAAACCAAAAGGGAGGTGTTTATTGATTTAGGCTCCTGAGCCAAAGGTCTTGAAATTTATTAGCCTTGGTCTTAGTTAGCAGCAATCCTGAATTAGAAAGAATAACCCTCTTTTCATTATTTCCGTGGTGACATTTTAAATAAAAATCACATTCCATTAATTACGAGAGAAAGCATTGAAAAATTATGCATATTATTAGTAACTTTAAAACGAATTTTTAAAAACATGTGTTCAAATAATCCTGACTGTCTTTTCTCTTATTTATACTGTTCATCTTTCTCCAGTCTGACCTCAGAGGCTTCTGACTATCTTCAACAAGTTGTTCACTGTACGCATTTGCATACCTAGGTTTAGCTGGAAAGACCTGGCTTTTGTCCCTTACATTTGAAAGCTGTATGCAGATATTCACAGTCAACTCATAACAAATTATGGAAAGGAATGAGAAATATCTAGTTGTAAATCCGTAATTATACAGTGTCCATGTACACTAATTGGATCAGATATTCCATAGTGCTTTAATTTGGATAATTGTCTGACATGCTGACCACATAGGTAGAAATGTGTGATACAGACTTTTAACTATCAATCATTAAAAATGAAAATGGTTGCTCTGCAGAAGAAGAACAACTAATTTAATAGAAATTAATTTTGAAAGTCTGCGAATGTCTTCTGGGAACAGTTTTCTTGACTTCAAAGTTCCTTCTACTTCATACAATAAACTGAGCCGTGGCAACCACTGTTACTGATATTGGTTCTCCTGTTATAGATAAGTAGGGATAATGCACTCAGTCCTTTGTGCAGTCAGAACTGGAACTTGTTTTCCTTGTGTGTTTTTAAGGACATATCAGGTGATAGCATTGGAGGGGAAATGAGCAGGAAGGAGGCTGTAGCGCAATGATATGAACTAAAATAGCTCTGCATTGAGGGATAGCACAGGATAGAACTCAATATTTGCTGTCCCGCAGTTTTTTCACAAACAAATCTTACTGAATATACCCACCACACATACCTATGATTTTATCTTAAAAGCTTTTCTACTTTCCAAAAACCATATTTTCACACTACCCACTTACAAATCAACTGGTTTGAACCATGAGTGTAACATCTGAGTTGCCAACACGGAAGTATTTTTCTTCCTGAATGTGTGAAATGCTAGGTCTAATGCACAAAAATACTTATTTTTCAGAATAAAATTCAAATGCTTTGGGAGATTAAGAACCTAAATTCATAGATTATGACCCTCAAAAAACATCTCTTGGCCTTCTATGATAGAATAATTAAATCAGTGAACAAGGGAAATATCTATGAATGTCATCTATCTGGGCTTCTGTAAGATCTTTCACATAGTCCCCTAAAACATCCTTTTTTGTAAATTGCAGAGAGATGTGTTTGATATGTGGGTAGTTTGGTGGATAAGGAAATTGTTGGACAGTCTTTTCCAGAGGGTCGTGGCAAGCAAGAATTATTATGAACATTCCTGTTTATGATACTCATATGCTCACCTCAGATAGCACTTCTCATTTATGTTTGCTATTGGCCAATATCAATATAGCTCCCTGTGCAGCAGGCTGGCTTTCTGGATCTGGTATGTATGCATCTGTCTCTCCCTGTGGGAACAGCTTTATGGATTCCACCACATGTCAGGATTCTTGTAAGTTATGGATTGCAACAGTATACCTAGAACTCATTTGTAGACATAGCCCCAAGTCATTTCTTTCAAAGTAATGCCAAATTTGTAGCAGAGCAAGAGATCTGATTCATATTGCAATGCTCAAAATACTCTATTCATGAATAGTCCATCCTCTTGCCCTCCTACTAAACTTCTTCCCCAAACCAGAAGTAAAATGAAACAAAATTGTAAAATGCTTTCAGGCACAGGGTGAGATTCTTGGGATGTCCTGTGCAGGACCAGGAGTTGGATATAATGATCTTGATGGGTCCCTTCCAACTCAGTATATTTTATGGTTCTAGGATAAAATCCTAAGGCTATTTTTCTCACAACTTTGAAAAAGAAGGAGGTATGATGGTGGATGGCATTTACATTTCAGTTATAGAACCTCAGTGTGTGCCATTTTCATCTACAGTAACTTAAGTACTCCAGACAAAAAATAAGCACACGTTTGAAAGATCTCAATGCCTATGGAAAATCTAGACGGCAAGAATAAGTGCCCTGGCACCTCTGACAAATCTGTAGCTTTGGTTTTGTTTCCAATATGGCCATGTACCTCAGCCTTCCACCTATAAATTGACTAAGCTTTAGAAATATTCAGCTCTTTGATTTTAATGAAGTATTGGTTGGCTTTTATTTTAACTAATTTCAATACCTTAAAATATGAATCTTCTTTTCTCTTCCCTTTGTGTCACACCACTCAGAACTTTTCAGTGATTAGAACACTCGCAAATTAAAGGATTTGAAGTTCTATAACTGCAATTTTAAAAGTCAGTTATATTATGGAATTCAGAAGTTATAGTTTTGGGGGTGAAATAGCATTTTTGGGCCAGTGAGCATACTAGTGATGCTGCACTGGTAATTTATTTTTGCCAAGGAAAAAAATCTTGAGCGGTGTGAAATTTTGGCTATCCTTGATTTTAGGTTCAGGGAGTACTGACAGGAGGCCCAGACACTTCAGACTGCTGCTGGAAGGCTGCATCCAATGTATCTCCTATTTATTTTTTTGTCTTATAGACAGTTTCGTTACAGAAAAGAAAAAATGTCATTTATGATATCTTTGCTACTCAGAGCCTTAGATTTTATTTTCCCTAGCATTGAAAGAAATAGAGAGTGATGGATTTTATTTGGGCTTTGCTGAGGTAAAAAGGGAAATGCTTTTTCTGACGATGTGTGGATTGTTGAATTATCAAATAATAAAATTCCAGGCAACTGAAATATCACAAAGACAAATATTTGGACTGCTGATTTGCGTCCATTTTTATTGGTTTTCTTCAAGTATTTTTATTACTGTCAGGAAAAAGATTTTTTCAAACTGTAATTCAAAGAGTAATTTCCGTGTGGAGGCACTACAACAGAGATGTTGGACAAGTCCAGTGCTGTACCATATTCGTTTTAGCTTTTGGCAAAATATCAGCTATATTAACATTAATGAAGGTCTTGCCTACTGTTTGAGGATTTTGCCTTGCAAATTGTAGCTGTTTATGTGAAGAGCTTCAAGATTTATTTCCATCAATGGTTCTCAGAACCAGCTAAGAATTACAGGAGTGATTCACAGGAGTGAATGTTGCCTACATCTGTAACTTCCCAAAGAGTGAGTTAGTCCACTTTGCATAGCTCAATGATACAGCCTTAATATCTTCAGGCATCTCTTCTCCAGGCTAAACAGACCAAGTGACCTCAGCCACTCCTTGCATGGCTTCCACTCGAGGCCCTTTACCATATTTGTAGTTCTCTGGACACTCTCTAATATATCTTATATTGTGATCCAAGACTGCATTGACTCTGGCATGGAGTAGAGTGGGACAGTCACCTCCTTTGACCAGCTGGCAATTCTGTGCTTAATCCAATACAGTGAAAAACACAGTCTTTTCTCTCACTACTTGTAAAGTGTCTTGTTTGCAAAAGCCTGTGTACAATACTTTCCAAATTCTTCCATCATGCAGATTTATGGATATCCATACACATACAAACATGGAAATCTCAATTAAAGTATCAATTAGTGCTCTAGATTTCCTTCAGGTTGTCCTGTAGTTGTTTTTTGTAGTTGTTTGTTTGTTTGTTTTGCTTTTTTATTGTGTTTTAATCCAAGAAACAATATACCACAGTGGACATAGACTTTCCTGATCTCTCATGTTTCTTAAACAGTATTATGAGAGCAACTTGCTAATTTTTTTCTTCATAAATGAATTATTAAAGAAGGGTGAAAATTAAAAATTAAGTAAAAAAAAAAAAAGCCCTATGACAATTCTGGAGTGCACAAAGTTGGCACGTCTTTCTTCAGGCCCATTGTTAAACACTGCATCTAGGCCAATGTGCTGTAGTTTGCCAATCTGAGAAAAAACAGTGATTGTGCTGGACAACATCAAGGGCCCATTGTCTTATTCACCTCTTTTCCTCACGTTAATAACTGAACTGTTAAAGATCACAGGCCACTGCAAAACAAGTATACATTAGCAGAAAGGAACATAACCTATGCCCATATAATTCTAATTCAAACAATTTAATACATATCCCTGGGAGTCCCATTGTAATGCTCAGTCAGAGAATGAAGAGAATCACAACTGGCTCAGACTCATATGAAAACAGGCGGATTAATTGGTCCTGCTGTCCTGTCTATAGTAGCAATAGTGCCTCTCTGGCCCCACTTCCCATGCATGTGAAATATAGATAGTTTAGAGGGACACTTCATAGAGAAAAACTGTAGCTTTCAGTAAATACAGCTAGGGTGAACAGACAACTTCTGCTTTTCCTCTGGTAAGGTATTAGGATTGGTATGTGTCAATTGAGAATATAGCTGCAATTGTCACCTCAGAACACTGGTTGAAAGAGAAAAACCTTTGTGTGCTGTAATATTAGAGTATCAGTTGTATAGAAGTAGCTAAATAGTTTACACTAGTGAAATATAACATTGCACTTTAAAGAGTATGTAAAGTCATATATGACAAATCAATTACTGCCCCCAGGAAGTATATTAGAATTTTTTTCTATGAACTAAAGAGTTACAGATGGTAAAAGTGTAAGAGAAGTACTTTGGATAAGACCATATCTTAAGCCTTAACTGAAGTATTTACATTGGGCTTCAGTATGGAAATGGTAATTTCTAAAACTGAACTTAACGTTATTGTCCTAAGGGTATCTTTTAAAGTATCAAGAGTGAAGTGTAGAACCAATTTCTTAAATGAAGTGTACAATGTTACTATGACTACATGGTACTCCTTCAAAAGTTTCAAGAAACCTAGATATGATAGTATGGACTTAATGTATGGAGTATTACTTAATGTTGTCTCCGTGTCAAAAGGACAGAAGAAAAAAGGTACTTTAAATTATTATATTTTTTAAAAATTTCCTTTTAGAAGAACCTAGAAAACTGCAGACTTTGATCTCCATAGTGTGACAATCTGATAAGAAAAAATGTTATGAGGCTCAGTTAAAGCATATATTAGGGAACAGTGAGTTTGCCTTTTTTAGAAAGAATAGTGATTGCTATTACACACATAGCTTATTAATTATCTTTAATTAATTGTAAAAGAGACATACAGCATGTGTCATTTTTGGGTATGATGGGGTATTCTTCTTAGGCTTTGGTTGCTACTCCCAGGCTTTTCACAAATCCTTTCTCATGACTGCTAGCCCTGTACATCTGTCTGGGGTCCCCCTGCCTATCTAGGACATCTCAATTGGCCTTGGCTGCATTTATATGGGTGCATCCAGCCTTTACTGCTCAGGAGAAATTCAAGTAAAATGCGACAGACATTCAATATAACGTGGGGAAGGCAGAGTAGGATTCCCTTCAAAACAGTCTTTTGACTTATTGACACAATATACCACCCAACTAATTTTCAAACTGAGCAATCTGGTGCAATTTAAGAGACACTTTTAAGGATTTATTAGTGTCACTGTACCTTCCTGTATCTCCAGAATTGTTATGTAAAATTGTTAAAGTAAATCAAGGATTATTTAGGAGAAAAGGAGCATGGAACCTTAGTCACAAATCCTGTGCATGTTATTTGGTCCACCTGATGCTAAGAAAAGAAGTCTATGAACATTATTTTTGAAAATATGAAGTCTGATAATCAAATAGTTGATTGCAAATCATCTTCTCTTGAAAGCTGTATTCATTCAATCCTTTAAAATAGGGGCATTAAAAATATCATTTACACCATATTTTACAAACAAAATTCAAACCATATATTCATACGACAAAAAAAGAGGAGGATATTTATGGACTCATAGCCCTTTAAATATTACACTGTGTCACATCTCAGAAGTGTAGGACACATCATCAAATCATTTCACAACAGCAGTGCTCCAATGAGCTTTCAGACAGATCTCCATATCTTAACACCACTCTATTTCCTTGATGTAAACTGGTGAAACCAACTAGCTGCTGTTAAATAACATTAAAATTCAACTATTTTTCTGGAGAAACATTTAGAATGAACTAATTGTTCATTCTAGGAACAGTCAGGTTTTGAGCATATATACATGCCCATGTGTTAGTGGCAACCATTAATTATACTTGCCCTTTTTTCTTGGTCAGAAAAGAGAAAACTAAACCCAAGGGATACCGAGGACTTTATTGTCCAGTTGTGTATGTCATATAGTAATTTTCAACTCTGCAAGGGTAAAGGGGTTTCTCATAGTGTTTAAACTAATTTTGCCTTGTATTGCTTTCTTTTATATGAATAAAAAAGAGAGACAGCCCTCAGCACCCTTGTGTTTTTCCTCTGCTTTCTGCTGTTCTATTTTCTTTTCCTTTTTTTTTTTTTCCGTAATGCGTAGAACTTAGAAGGAATTTGTGAAACCTTTACTTTCTTCTTACCATGGCAAACTGGGTGGAATGAAAGCAACCCCATATGGAAACTAATGGAAAAATTTGGGGGATAATTTCTTCAGGTATGGACTCTCTGACCTCAGGAACCTGATAGATATTGCTGCAGTATTATTAAGTCACTCAGGCCTCCAGGTGGAATTAAGGAGGCAGGAATGGCCACGCATTTCAGTCTGTGCAGTTAACCTACTTAGATTAGAATCTATTATTTATGGTGATTATCAACCACTGCAGCTCTTGTAAATGGCAGTAGGTCAGTGCTTTGATAATAATTAAGGTATTCATTATAGGATAAAAGCGGAGGTCAGCTTCACTTCTGTCTTTTGAAATAGAATTGAGCATAAGGAATTACAAGACTGAAGAAATTATTGCCAGAAAGAGCTAACATAATTTTTTTTTTCAACTTCTTTATTCTGAAGCTGGGTTTTCACAGCTTTCTATATTCATGGTAGCAGTAAAACTAAAAGGTCCCTAATGCCTTCTTTTAAGGAGTTCATTAGAAAGCCGTTAGTGAAGTTTTGTGTATTTTTATTACTACTGCACTCTGGAATGAGACACACAATACCTACAGGAGTCTGAAAAATGGAAGGAAGTCATGCATGCAAAGCATATAAACTTTACACTCTTTTCTGTCTTTTTTATTGCACTGCATAATAAAACTCGTTGTTTGAGCATATACACTACTTTATTCTTTAATAATGCAACTTAAATGTCATAGATATCTTACAAAGCTTATGTTTATAAAATTTATTAGACAGTGATATGCTAAATGACTCTTAGGGGATTTGGATATTGCTGAACATTGGAAAAACCATAGGTAGGACTAGCAGATTTCCTGCTATTTACCTACTGAACTAAATCAGCCTGAAGATATACCATATTTAGCCATTAAAAAGAAGAGAGGGAAATGTTTGCTTTTTACTGCATAAAATGTCTGTTATGAATCACAAGTTTTCTTAAGGTTCTTAAAAAACCATCAAGTTTTAATGGAATTAATTTTAGCCAGTGACAGTGTCAATTTTTCGTAAGATCTTGCCATCAAAAAGATACTCCTGCATATACATCAGAGAAGTATGAAGACCTGGCAGCCCAGTAAAAGTACATACCCTTAATATATATTAATGTTATGGAAGAATAAGAAAAGTAAGAATAACTTGTATAATGTACATATATTTAGTTCTTTGTTTATTCTTTGATATAAGAATTGTACTGGTTTGAGAGCCAAATGTTTTAATTTGGACAAAATGGTGTGTGTGAGAGTCACAGATCAGTTTATCCCATATGCAAAAAATTATTTAGCTCTCCTCACCCAAGCACCTGTGGAAAATAAGAGCTAACTACTTGTTTTTCTTCACAAACTTACAGGAATGGGCAGAAGACTGAGTAGAGAAGAATGGAGAATGGACAAAGTCTCTGCAGGATTGCCTTGCACATAACTCTGGGGAGATGAAACTAGTTTTGGTCAAGTTTCTCTGTCAGACTCAAATTATTGACATTTTGAAAAACTGTTCCTTTCATGAGATGTAAGAAGGCCTCCTCCACCTGTGTTTTTATCAATGTCCTCTAAAGATTGGAAATAATTTTTTGTTGCTATCTGAGCACAACACATATTCCATGTAAAGGCAGGAACTTACTGATTGTATTGCCACCCATTAAAAAAAGGAAAAATCAGGAAATATCTTCAAAATTAATCCAAATATATCTTATTTTTTTTCCAGAATTTCAATAATTGTTTTGGATAAAATTCCTGCCTTAACTCCAGTGTAAAACTAAGAAAACTCAACATATTTTGTAGCAGATGGCTTTGGGACTGCACTACAACTTAAAAGAAGAGAAAAGGAAAAGAGATAGACTGTTAGATTTCTTAATTTGAAAATGTAGACAGAAAATGTAGATATAAAATATAGAGGAAGCAAGGATAAAAATAACATCCTCTAAATGTTTGAATAAGCATTAAAATCTTTTTATACAGGTCAGAGATTCCAATACATTTGTAGGATTTTTCAAGTTGATGTTGTGGTTGTGTTTTCCAGTAATGCCATGTGACTTCTAAATTAATTATTTTACAGAATCTGATTTGCCATTAGCAGAAAATGGTGATTCACTGTCCATGCAGCATCAGATTCTGAAAATTACTAAGATAAATTGGTTGGCATGGTGAATGAAGATAGACAAGCATTAATGATACCCTTAAATTTAAATGGTGTTCCCAGGAATTTTTGTGTCATCTCAAGTCACCTTCCATTTTTAATGGAGTTGTTATAATTATTTTTTCAAAGAAATAATACTGGAGAAAGGCAAGCTCAAAAAGCAACTCATCACTAGCAATCCTAGTTAATATCATCATGGGTTGCTTTCCTTATGCTTTCTCTTTTCAGATCTTAGAAGGATTCTTATTTAAGTCATTAATCAGACAACATTTGATTTGAATCTTCCACTTTTTCATAGTTAGATGAAAAAATTATTTGATACTAAAATTATTCTGTAAGACATCTAACACCTTATATGTAATAAATAGAAGGGATGGGAATGGTCTACTGTTTTTCTTTCCCAAAACTTTCTATTTTATTACATTCTTTCTGTTTTACTTCCCCAAGCCTTCTCTTATGCAGTCTGTAGAGGCACAACTCTCTCAGCTTCTCCACGTAGCTCAGGTCCTCCAGTCCCTTAATCATCTTCAGGGCGCTTCTGAACTTGTTCCAGTCTGTCCGTGTCTCTCTTGTATGTGTGAGTCCATCACTGGACACAGTTCTCAGACATGTCTCACAAGCACTGAGTCAAGGAGAAGAATCACCTCCCTTGATGCTGGCAATGCTCTGCCTAGCAGAGCTCAGGAGCATGGAGGTCTCCTTTGTTATTATCTTTGACCTATTTGATCTCTTTCCCTAATGTCTTCAGTTTCACCCAGGCACCCTTCCGTTCTGTTGCTTCTCTTCCCTGTATCCCCTTTTTCCTCTGTTGCCTTTCTACTTCAGCACTTCTCCCACTTTTTTATTTCTATTGAACCCCCAGTGCAAAGAAAAATGGACAAAATATATTCTTCTGTTGATTTTGGCTCAGGAACCACACAGTGGTTTTTAGGAACCACACAGTGTTACTCTAGCAGTTTTCTCTTCCCCCTGCTCTGCCTGGTCTGGAACCTGGAAAGAGGCCCACATGAAGCTGTGTATGACAAACCAACTCAATGCCTACAGAAGAGGAGCTCTATGCCAAGCTCAGTCTGCCTCGTGTCCAAGTTTAAGGACATTGGAGTAATTACACTTTTACATTTACGCCAAAATGAATCGGCCAATTAGTCACATTTTGTTTAGAGTGAAATTCAAATTAGTCTTCACTGAAGTCACCAGAATAATGTTGTGTTGCAACTGCCAGCATGCAGTGTTCATGAGTCATGTTACAAACATTATGAAATGAGCTAAAAATTATGCTTTTTAAAATAGTACACGTAGAGATTTATTTAGTTTTGTTATTTTTTTGTTTTCTCCACTACTCCTAAACCTTAATTTTCATGTTTTCTTAAATTTATCTCTGAGGACTAAACTCAGACTATTTTTATTTTAAAATTACAGACTCCATTATACTCAAGTAGCTGCAAGTGTCCAGTCTTTCAAAAGGACTCTGACTATCATGAGGTTTGGCAATTTTGCCACAAAACTTTATTCCAATGAGTACTCTGACAGGCTAAAAACAAAGCATAAAACCAGTACTTATTAAATCTCTAGTAGCCCATATTTCTTTTTCTTTATTGTTTCACTGAACATATATTTTGCTGCCCTTAACTTTGGCCATGTTACTATAAGAGTAGAATACTGGCATGCACTTTTATGTCAAACCCAAAACAGAGCCAGCATGAAATACAAGGAATGAAAGTAAATTATTTTTGTTAACCATCCAGGCTAGCATCAGTGAAATACCAGAAATGTTCAGAAATGCCAGTTGCTTCATTTGATCCTCCTTCTGACAGGAGCTCCATACAAAAATATAAATCTTTAGTGAATATGACTAATTTTGTAAAAGAAGTGATTTATTGGTGTCCTGACTGCATCAGTGTTCCACAAAGTTACTTGCCACCTAAAGGTCACCTACTTCATTGAGAAGTAGATGTTCAAACATTTTTTCTTTTATTGTGGTTCTGCATTTTCTCCCACTATATTTGCTCCCTCAATGGTGAAGTAAAAGCCATTAATTACTTTTACAATTTCTAATACAGCTCTTGTTGAAATCTTCGTAGCTCTGTCTTGCAACTAAGAATGACCCTAATGGTTTCAAGGTATTTAACCTCAGATGCCTGGAAAACGTTAAGAAGATTTAATGTATAAAATCATTATTCTGTTCATTTTTCTAACCAATACAGACTCTGATCGTGTTACACTGATTCCTAGGATTTACATTGAGCACTGAAAAAGGGAAAAAGGTGAATAAAGCAATACTCCTACACAAACAAAATAGAAGGAGAAGGATCTTTTGTCACTTAGCAAATTGAACACTGAAGTGTGGTCACTGGGTCAAAGTCAGCTCTTGAGAAAAATCAATACCATTTACTTCCCAGGGTTTTCTCTTCTTTATCAGGCCCTAGTCTCCAATGGCAGCCAAAATCCAAGTCTGTGCTGGCTCTTCACTACAAGGAATACCCAGATACAAAAGAAAATGTTGACATTTCTTCTGTTTAACCTGACAAATCATCATTCAAACTGTGTAGTCAAATAATGAAAATCAGAGAATGACAAGAGAAAGCTCTAGACAGTGCATGATCTCACCTATACAATTAAGAATGAAAACAGTCTCCTGTCCCTTTTTTTCTCACTCTAAAGCAAATTTTGTAAGAAATTATCATGTAGAAGTTTTATTTGGACTTTAGTGTTTGTAAAGACTAATATTGTCTTGCCAATCAAGAGCTACTGGGAAAAGCCCAAATCAGCAAATTCAGGAAAACATGAAGTTCAAGATGAAATAAAAAAAATATTCAATATGAAAGTGTTCTGAGGAATGTATATGCCCTTAGATTCTCCTTGCAGTAAATTATATCTTATTCATGTAAGATTTTCAGAATTATTCTAAAGATACCTGGAACTAGACAATGGCAATGGCTACTTAGCTATGCAGAAAGATAAAGGAAATACCTTCTAAGTAGGTTGTTTGAGTATTGAAGCTATGCACACATAATGAAGAGGATTCTAATATATATTTATTCCCTCCACCTACCCCATAACGAGGAGGATCCAGAAAGGAAAATGGGAGAAGATCGAGAGAACCAACAATCCTGTCTATAACACGTTAGTCATCAGCTCTGAAATGGAACAGGAGAACTAATAATCTGAAGAGGTTTGAAGTACCTGGAGCATACGACAAGACATGGCATGAGCCAGATTCTCTTTCCTGACCAATACTGTCTGCCATTTGGTGTGTGAGAATAATTGCAATAATATACTCACAACAGAGTATATTTTTGACTCAGTCAGGTTCCACATTCTCTTTTTCCCAAAGTTATACTACTGTAGCAACCATATTAGAATTCCATTATTATTAAATTTCTGTAGAATTAGTTTAGGAATCTAAATTACCAGAAAAATATAATACATAACAGGTCTAAACTAAAGGACAGGTCGCTCTACATGGATTTTAATTTTCAAAGTCTCCAGCCTAACTGGAGGCTGCTCTGATATCACAAAGCAATCTGTATTGCCCACTGGATGTAGCTTGTGCACTTCCATAATAGCAGGGCATGTTTGCAATATCCTATGTGTTCTAGCAGGTAGACAAAACGCAATACATATGTATAATATGCTTATAAAAAAAGATATCTCATGGGAAATCTAAAAAAGACAGCATGTTTCCAAAACTTACTAATTGTTTATGTAGGATCTTCACAGACATTATAAAAATGTAAAACCAGAAAATAAATCTATGGACTTGTGCTTGGAATTGCATCCGCTTTTATTTTTTTTATTATTACCTTAATGAATATTAAAATAATTTGGTTCTATTTGTTTCTTTTATATTCACAACTGTCTTTATTCACAGAGTGGAAGGCAGGAATACTGGAGATGTAGTGCTTGTGACCAAAAGCTGTGTTCAAACTGATTCCCTGTATTGTTAACTATGCAGATCACTTTTTTTTGGGAAACTGAAGGGGCTGAACGAGGAAGGGGGTCATGTAGACACATTCCAGGCAATGTCACTAAAAGAGTAATTTCTTCTTGGACTTATCTACAGCAAAGAACAAGCCTCAGAGCTGCCTGTGTAAAAGGAAAAGCAAACCCTTCAGTCTTTGGAATTTCATTCTTATTAGAGAAAACAATAGAAAAGAAATAAAAAATAAAAGAAAAAATAGTAAGAAGATGAAAAGAAATTTCAAACTGATGCCTAAATAATTCTGATGTAAAACACAACTGATGTGAATTGCAAAGAAGACCTCACAAACTTGTGATTATAATTTGGAGAAGGAAGTGAGAAAGGCATGATATTAATACCTAATTTTTTTAGTTATTTGATTTACAGTACTGAATACAGGGATAAAAAGCCAAAATATATATGAGAAAAGTATCATGCAGTGAGAATTCATGAAGAAGAAGGAAACATACTTCTTCTTTAGAAAAGGGATAAGGAAAGTAATATATTTTTGTGTAAAATGATGAAATTTAACAGTAAAAATCTGGTTAAATTCGTGCAGGTTTTCCACATACACAGACAAGTTACAGGAGGGGTGTCTTCTCTGGATTTAAGACACTCTGTTGATAAAATAATAAATTCTTGAATTTAGAAATCCCTTACTGATATGATAACAATATCATTATCGGTAAATGTTTACTAAAAATCAGCTTCAGCAACAACTGAAAGGAAACTTAATCAAATAATTTTGTCCAAGAGTAAAACCATAAATCAGAAGGTCAAGAATAGATGCTAAGAGCTTAGTTGGCCAATCAAAGAATAGATTTATCTCCTGTTGAGCATCTGCAACTACTTGTATCTTTATACAATAGCAATTTTGATCATCTAAGTAGCTCTTGTTCTCAGAGACTCTGCTGTAAAGTTGTCTCTCCAGCTGGTAAGATGAAAATGTCACTTTCAAAATGTGGCAGATCTTACTTATGTCTGTGTAAAAAGAGTTATATTTTGATTTTCTTATTTAAAAAATAAAAAAAGAAGAAAATTGTGCTAAAATCCCTTCAGGAGTTCATTAAATTTTCACCAATCCCTCAAGATGTTTATGCTATGTCATCTTAGGTTACAGGACAAGACTTATTTTCTCATCAGTAGGAGTCATTTGAGTAAGAGGTTAATTTAATTAATTTTAAGCATCTCTGGTGTAGAAATATGTGAGGAATTATTCACTTTAGTTCTCTTCAATAGTCAGAGAAAATTACACAAATACAGTCAATGCAGTCTTCTCCACAAAGGTTTTTTAAACATGTTAGAATAAATGCCACAATTAAGCACACTACTATTACTTTCCAACCTGTAGAAAGAGAGCTGAGGACTGCTTTTTCAGTTTTAGAAAAGAGTTGCTATTTAAAGTCTCATATTTTTATTAATAATGCTCAAAACTATCTGAAGTAATCGAAAATCTAATTAAAATACTAATTTTTATGTTCTCATAATATCAGCTTTTATTGTGGTATACCTTCTTGTTCAACTAATTAACTTTTAACTTCTCTTGCTCAAGAGGCTTTCTAAATAATCATATCCAGGTTTCATTCACAGCTTTATGTAGTATCTTTTATATGTGTCAAAATTATCTCAGGATAATGCAATAGGTAGAAGGAAGTCATATTTTGTATTTCTGTTCTGCAACAAGACTCTACTACAACAAGTTAGATGTGGTGGGAACTGATATATCCAATAGAAGAACTCTTGGTTTATGAAAGTACCTGGGAAAAACTGTTTGTCAAACAAGGAGAAGCCTGGAGGAAAGAGTTATATGAGGGAAGTGGAAGAGAAATAATTATAGAAATTATATTCCAGAAAGCAGAGGACTGAGTGATAAAAGCAAGATCAAAGCTGGAAAATATTTGTGAAGAGACTTGGAGACAGACCAGAAGAATTGGATGTGAATTGAACATGAATCAACAGGCAGGAGGTCATTTGAGTATCATAAGCGTTCTATGACGAAAGATACGATTTACGCTCAGAAAAGTAAGTATCTTAATTTGTATGTAGTTTTAGGTTGCTTTTTTGTGAGGTCGTGCAAAGTGTTATTGTCAGACAGATGGTTTCATATTTTCATGAAAGACATTATTTCAGGAGTACTGTGAGGGTAGCATGTTGTTCCTCATTAAAAGAGACATTTCACCATGAGAAACATACTTTTCTCATAAGGTCTCTGTGGAAAGTTATAACAAGCATTAGCTAATGTTCAATAAAACCAGGTATTGTAAAAGGAAATACATAAGACAGACATGTACCTTGTAGGTCAGCAAATGTGGAGTTGCTGTTGCTTGTAACAGGTCACAGACTGTGTGCTAAGCTAACAGAATAAGCATCATGTCCCGTCAGGCTTTGTCAGAACTTCTTTTGGCCTGTCTAGAAATCTGTTTCAGCTTGTAACAGTATTATATAATACCCGGAGAACTGTTATACGTGCTGTTTTGACTTTTCCTTTGCTTTGCAGAATGGTGCAGTTATAATACTTTTTGTTATATATAGGTATACTTCCAACCAATGTGTACTAATATCAATGGACATTTTTGTGTCGAGTGAACTGTCTTTGACCCCAAAATAAAATGCAGCTGTGGGTGGGTTGAAAGGGGAGAGCAGGCACAGGATGATGTCAAAGGCACTGAAGCAAAGGCACAGATTGATACTGGAGGCCCATGATTGTAAACAAATCACCAGTGGTCAATTCCAGGTCATCAAAAGCATAAACACATGCATCAGGTACATGTACCTTTAGAGATAACAAGGACAATAAGGTACAAATATACAATATATTTAAAACACATCTTATGAAGTAAAGTTGTATGTAAAAGTCATTTGCAGACAAAAATGAAGAGCAAGGTGTAGGGCAAGTCAATTGGCAGAAGAAACTGACTCCAAGCAGATTCTAAAGAGAAAGAAATGACCAACATCAGCACCCCTCCAAGCAAAGATACAGAAAACTACCTCTAGTTTCTCCCCTGAGTGAAGCCATTGGCTTTATGAGAATGAGTGTAACATCTGAGGCCCACGTAGAGACTGGAAAGTATGTGTATGTACCTTTTTAATGATATATAATTTGAACCATCTTATCATCATTATACCTGGTCTAATAACCTTTTTTTTTTAATTAGGCAGTTAATAATTTAGTTAGACTAAGAGTATATAATTGGCTTTGTACATATATGGTGCTCTTATTTTGGCCATAACATTTTTGAGTACAACAAATTGATGGGAATACAATCATTTCTTTCTGTAAACTGGATACAACAAACCAGTAGCATATATTAATCATAATCCTTGACAGTAGTTCAACTTTGTAAAACTGTAAATGACATACAACAAAGCCCATGGTTACTCATTGGGTAAAAGAATCTAATATTTTCTGGTTTTATATAAACCTCAAATTTTGATTGATTTTATAAATGTGAATCATTTACTTAATCATTATCTTCAAGCTTTGGATCTGTCCAGGAAAACCCAAATACAGACAGATATTTTCTATTTAATTTGTTTTTACCAATAAAACTTAGAATATTTCTATAGTAGTTACGAAACTTTCACTCCAATGACACTCACCAAGGAAAACTTTTACACTAGATGGACAAATTAGTTTAATGGAAAGAGATGGCCAAAGCTTTTTGCACTTTCTATGCTTTCCTATTACACTATCCATTTGCAAAAGGTATATGATGTAGTATGATATGGAGGTTTATAAATTAAAAAGTGCCAGAGAAAAGGTAGTTTGGAAGTAATTATTTGTTATTTCTTGCAATACAGAATCTTGTGACTCTTCTCAAATTTCATATTTCATTGTCTAATTAAGTTGTGCTACTCATTTGAACACTGAATGAAGAATAAAACAATTTACATCAGTTATAAAAGTAATTTGATTAATTAATTGGGAAAAAACCTGTCAAGATCTCTCAAATCTAAAATATCATTTTTGACTCATTAATACACTTGTAATACACATCAATAGCAAAAGTACATTTTTAAAAAAGAGTGACAAAAACATTGTATATTTGCTCCATTCTTCTTGAGTTTGGCCTTAGATGTGGTGATATCAGACATAGCTATTTAAAAAAATTGCTCTTCCTTTTGACTTTCCTTATACTATATTATAAGACAAAGTTTACTTTGAAAATACCAAGGGTTGTTCTTACATTCCTCAATACATTGTGTTTGTCACACATAAATTTGAAATAGCTTTGTTATTCATAATTTATTTATCATTCTAATTATTGCATACCATTATTAGTAAAATTTATTATTGAAAAAGACCATCGACAAAATAACCTCAGAAATTTTTTTTTTACATTTATTTTTGTTTGATGAGTCTGAGATTTGTATTATTTTGATTTTAAAATTTAATCTTTTTTCATCTGTTTCTGTAAAAAGAAATCTATTAAGCATTAAAGTTTCCTGTGTGTTGCCTAGTTTTTGAACCTGCTCACTGATTATAAATTTTGACAGATTGGAAGAGGTCTGAAAAATTTTGGGTCCTTAAAAATTTGATAAAGTTAGGTAACTCTCTTAGTAACTCCAATGAAGAAGGTGTTTTGAGAACTTACACTCTGTTAGACACAAGAATTTACAAGGCAGCCAGAGGTACTCAATTTTTTAAATGCTGGAAAAGCTTTGATCAGAGTTTCTGACTTATTTACCAGAGAATACAACCAGCCAGACAAAAAGCCAGCCTTTATCAACTTCACTGTTTCCAGACGGGCTTTTCCTTGCTTCAGCCGAGTCTCTCAAACCTTTATCATCTCTCTAACCTTTATCATCTGTCTACTATTTCCTGCTCTCCAGTTCTTCAGGGTACTGATTCAAGTTTTCATGGCAATTTTTGGTGAGGTGTTTTGCCCCCCATTTAAAAAGTTCAATATTTCAAGCCTTGTAAAGATCCCTTTTCAGTCACTGGAGAAAAAAGAAAAGGAATAATTGTCAAGATCAGTATTTTCTTCTCCCTTTCTCTAAAGAAAAGCAAAACAACATATTGCAGCAGCAAACTACATAGTTTTGTTGGGCAGTATATTGGTTCTTACCCCAAATATTTTATAATCCTGCAGGGATTTTCAGTCATCATTTTGCAAACTTATTTTCTTTATTCTGTTTTTATTTTAATTATTTTACGAGTGTAGGGCAAGCATAACTCATACCAACACACAAGCCCATGTTCATTCAAATTGTTCATACACCTGCTTATATTGGATTAGTTTTTGAACAGTAGTCTAGGAGAAACATTTTTCACACTTATATGCTATATTTTTTGTTTATTTTTGAAAGAAAATATTTTTCTTCCCCGGTTAGGCAGTGGAACATCTGATGAGGCCAAATATTGTTGTTTACACCTTGAACAGTCAGTTCCTCTAAAGTGATGGGAAAGTCTCAGAACAATCTATGTGACTTCCAGGGGTGTGAGTCCCTTGAGCTTAAGCATCTTCCTCCAACTTGGGATGGAAATCTTTCAGTTTAATTAGTTATCCTATGGCCATTTCTCTATAAACTCTCCTCTTCTAAATCCCTCTTGACATCTACAAACAAAACCTCACTGCCTTGGAATGAGCCAAAACTGATTCCCTGTGACTGATCTCACCAATAAGCTTGCTGTTAACAAAGGCCTTTAGATGTGACAGCGGGTCTGTGCCATGGGGCCTGAGGGTAAGTGCTGTTCCCAGGTCAGGGTCCTCTGCAGTGTGCAGATGCTTCAACTAGCACTGTCTGTTTAATTAATTTCAGTCTGCTTCACCTATTTAAGCTTTTCACTTGCCTGCTGTTTTCCCTATCAATAAATATAAGTAACAGATTATAAAAAAAGAAATTCTGTTTAGAGCAGGATGAATCATTTATGCTAACATGATTAATCTCTTTCCATCTTTAAACTTGAAGTTTTGTATGCACATATCAAACGAATTATTTGAGTACATTGTATTCCTGATATAGTTGAGGCGTTAATATATTAGGATATACCCATCTATATACACACACAGCTCTTATGACTAGATAGTTACAATTTTTCCTAAATTCATTTAAGCATGATACAAAATTCAGCTTATCAAAATTTGTTAAAATATGTTTGTATTAGAAATATTTTGTGTGTCGGGTCGACCTGGAACTCTGTTTTGTTAAAATGCTACATAAGCAAGTTTGTCTATTAGTTTTAGTGTTGTTGTATTGGTGGAGCTGTGCTGACCTACTGGGCCAGCAAAGCAATTGAGTGCAAATCCCAATCTTATCCAAAGTGTATTTTTCTAGGGTACTTGAGCTATCATTTCCAAATCCATATGAGTATTAGGACTCCAGCCTTCAGCATCAATAGTCCTGTCTATATAACAGTCCTATAAGTAAAGCTATGATTTTATAAGTTGGGATGAACAGGAATATAGCAACCTGTCACCACTGGAAAAGAAGGTCTTGAACCAATCAGCTCTCTGTCCTTGGGTGAGCTTACCTGTCATTTGGGAAAAGAGTCTGGTCTTCTTAGACGACTCAAAGAACTGATTTAACTCAGAAACTGGTTAGTTTCCTGCCTCGTTAGTTAAACAGCCAGGGAGACTGGGAAGTGCACTACAGATGGCACAGGGGACTAGGGGAATCTGTAGGATCACAAGAAGAGGCAGACAAAGACAGGCCAAGGCAAGGAGGGACAAGAGAGCAGAATTGTCCTTTCTCAATGTAGTGGATGACGAGAGCAACACAGCTGAATATAGGACAGCTCAGGTATTTTGAATGATCATAGCCCAGCAAGTGGATACAGAAGATATAGAAGGGTGTTGAAGAGTGACAGTGACCAGAAGACCTGGGGTCCATAATTAAGTGAAGCAGTATTGGCTAATGTTGAATAAGCCCTTTTTGTATTACCTCTTGTTTGACTTCAAAACCGCAAACACATTAATAGTAGTTATGATAGCCCATCAGCTTTTTTGAGAAGTTAATGCTGCTTCCTTCATTGTGGAACTCATAGTCACTGAATTCTTATCAACAGTCTTCTGAAAATGATGAAATAGTATAAAAATGACAACAGGAAAAGTGATGGTGCTACTAAAATATCAAAGCATGGGAAGTTACAGAACTACTTTTCATTACTTCCTCATGGTGTTGCAAGACGTGGGGAAACTCTGCAGCTTTCTGTGACTATCTGCTTACTGCATTAGAGTAGCAATGTTCACTGAGAACGAAGTAGGACACAGCTCTTGAAAACAACACCCAAGGTTAAAGACAGGAAGAAATTCTGAGTAAATGGGTCTGTGACTAAGGGAGTCTGACAGCTCTTTTTTTTCCATTCAAGGCATAAAACTTTCTGGACAGGGAGGCATTTTCTAACTCAGAGTTTACTAGAATAATACTTTTTTTTTTCTAAAAAACATGTAAAATTAAAACATTTCCCTAGTAAGTGTATAAATTTTGGTCTTATAAATGAAGAAAAGCACATATGAACAACCTCATGTCCTTCTTTTGTCTCTGAATAACAGAACATTAACTTCTTTCAGTTCTTACCTGCAATAAGGAGAAAATTAACCTTAAGGTCCAGAATAAAAACCCCATAGTTTCTAAATATTGATAACATCTTTTAGTTAGAAATTATGTCACACCAAAAGTGTGACATATCTTAGGGATCTCAGTAAACAAAAAAATATAGCTTTAAAATAAGTGCTGCAACTTAGCTCTAAACCAGTTTTCCTCATATGATAGGCAGTTAAAATGATCAAATTTAATTTGAATTTAATAACTTTTTTTAATAGCATTTTGGCAGAAAAATAATATTTCAATTAACTTTCTTGTTAATACTAACCAATATTTCCAGCATGCATGGATCATCCTGTTCTCATCACTTTTCACTGTTTCTAAGCCCAAAGCAGGTGACAAGCCCTGCAGAAACAGCTACTCATAGCAAGCAAGCTGCTCTCCAGTAGTCGTACTTCTTTCAGCTGTTGGCTGTATAAGCTCCATTTTACTCTTAATTTTCAGAGCAACAGAAGAATCCCAATTATCCAAGTGATTGAAAGAATGTGCAGTAAACGACATTGTTATTTGCATATTCTAAGTAAACCTACAGTCATATTTCTATGAAATGTTCTTTCAAATTAATAAAACATCATAGTATGACAGGTACATTAATCTACAGTTGATGGATAGTGATGCGCTGACAAGCAGCAGTGAAATAGTTAAAAATGTTGGCATTTAAATTAATCTTCAAAGTTAACTCCTCCAATTAAGATGAGTGGAAGATGTCTAGAAATATTTTAGTGCTATTGTTTCAGTCTTTACTGATTGCCATAAAGACAAAAGTACAGGCATTTACATTATTAAGGCTTTCTTTTCACCTGTGTGTAATTAAAATGGATAACCAAGTTTTCAGTCTTGGAATACAGCATGAGGAAAAGTTTAGGAACACCTTTTTTCCCAGCAATAGCTTCCTGAGGTCCAGTAAAATATTTTGCCATGAAAACCTTCCAAGCTCTCCACCATTTGTGTGTGACTCTTGAAAGGCTTATATTTGAATAAACACCCACAACATTTCAGCTAGGGAAAAATAAGCACATAGTACAAGAGATAAAGAATGTTGTTCCAGTTCCTCCATATGAGGCCTCTGCAGTGCAGTCTGTATGTGACTCTCACAAGATGTCTCAGAAATTCACACAGCTGGTGCGGAATTTGGCAGCTTGCTAGCTGAGTAGTACAGATTTCTGGGAATGTCTGGCATTTCTCACTGCCTCCTGAATTGATACAGGGTGCTACATGAGGTCCTGACTTTCAGAGCCTGTTGTGCCCTGACACTGACTGGCATGGGAGGCAGCTGTTCACCGAGAACGCTGGGGAGGTTCCTCAGCCGGGGTCCAGCTTCCACATTTGGAAGCTCAACCTTTGCTTACAGCATAGGATAAGAAACTGGCAGTTTGTTTTTGGTCTGGTTTTGTTTTTCCTGAGGTGTGTGTTAGACTGGTAGGAAGCCAAAAGAATGAAATATAATTTGAATTTTGAATTCTGTATTCATGAGCACTCTAAAGGCAAGCCCTTACTGAATGCAGAGCCTGAGAACCAGCATGCACTCCTCTGTTCTCACCAGAAATAGATTTAGCTCACTCTGGAGAGGAATCTAGATCCAAATTAACATAGAGTCATATGACTCTAGCATTAAACAAATGTTATTAATAATGTGGCAGTACAGACAAATTGCAAGAGCTTTAGCTTTCCTGCAGATCCGAGTTGCTCCAGATGCCTGGATGATGTACAATGCAAGAGAGAAATGATGCAAATTTGTATAGCTATGCCGGGATAAAAGGGTGGGATGAAGGCCACATAGAAGCACTAAAAAGAGAAGCAGCAGTAGTTGCATCTACAGCAAGGAATATTTTCTTTAATAAATGTCTATGCATGCAAAGTAAAAAACTCTGAAAACAAAAGACTTGTAAGGTATCTGAAAGGCAGTCTCAAAATGAACACCTGGCATTAAGCCTACTCAGTAAAGGATTCCCTTTGTGTCTTAGGAATGTCTGCATTTTATCCCACTTTGACCACCCAAATGGGATTTGCTGTCTGCTAGACATCAAAATTGTTCAAACCATCAAGGAGCAAGATAGCCACCTTAACCTGGGCATGGTCTCCTCTCAGGAGATGAAGCCTCCTTTGGAGGTATTATCCTTCTCCATATACAGAAAAGAACCTGAATGGCCATCTTACATCAGAAGCTTAGCAGCTAGGTAGCTGGATCTGGCTGAGCTGAATCCCACCCTAAACTCATGAAGTTCCTCAGTCCTATGTGGTTCAGGAGAAGCTACAGCTGTGGATTTATTTATTCTTTCTTCAGCATTGGTGGGATCTTGACTAACTATGATTTTCCAGCAGGTTTATTGACTAAAGATGAGTCAAGGAGGAGGAGATTTTAATTTCTAGTGGAATTCTACTGAAGAAAATCTGCTATCTCCTCTTTCCACAGCACCAAATTGGAAGTATATATCTGATTCACATCAACTTTCTGAATGACTCAGGACTCAGCCTAAAATCACAAGATATTCCTTATGCAGAACCCTTTTTTAAAAATAATTTTGCACTTTTCTCTTTTCTTACTCCTCCATTATCAGTGGTGAAAGATCTTTTTATCTTAATCCTTCTTTGTCTGCACTTTATTTAAGAAGTAGTCTGTAAAACTTTCAGCATTTCTCCATGCTGAAACTGGAACAAATTTTTCGTGTTGGCTGTACTCATTGTTCTCTTTCTTCTAGTAAGAAAAAATACTGCCTCACAAAAGTAAACTGTTGTATTGTCATCTAGCCCTTTCATCTAGTTCTCTCTGTTTCTCTTATTGAAATAAGACTTTATTTATACTATATTTTATTGTGTTCTCTGTATGACTTTTCGGAGTTACACAAGGCTTAGAGGATTAAAAACATTATTGTGTTTCTGTTTATTTCTATGTTTTGTATCTGCTACTCCATTTAATTAGCATGCTCGAGTTTAAAACAGAATATTATATTTGCTTAAATTGCTATTAGAGGATCTTTTAGACATCATTTTCAAATATTTGTCAGGTTCTGTCAATGACTTAAATATCTTCATTGCAGAAACAGTATTCCGTCATCATAATTTTTTCTGTTAGATTTTCTTCCACTGCATTTTGAAATTTTTTCTCTGACAACAATTATTAGTTTTAGCAGAAGACTTTGCTCTTTCCTGCACTTTGACATTGCGGCAATTTGTTTTCCCACTATTCTATTTTTCCCTTTAATTTTGTGTGTTGAAGTTTTAAAAAAAAAGGTTAATGTTTTATTCTTTCCCTTTAAGAATGTAATGCCAGATCGAAGTGCTATGATAATTTATTGCCTTTTTTAAAATACTTTTAAAACTGCTAAGAGAAAGCGTTATGTCTAGTGATTAATCAGCAGCAAATATGGGTGAGAAATTGGCAATTCAATGCCTCTCTCTGGCATGGAGTTTCTAAGTAGACACGAGCAGGCTGCATCAGCACTTACATGAATGATGAACTAATAGAGTCATACATGAGAGGTAGATACAGAACTAAAAATAGACCAATTTTATTTAAGCGGAGGTACCCATTGTGTTTATATTTCCATATAACATCATAAAAAGTGTCTGTACATGACTCAGTAATATAAAATAGCAAGGAGTTATTTGCAAAAATTTCATTTCCTTTTTCTATGAAATCTACATGTTCCTTAAGAGACACTTTTTCCCAAGGAATATATGAAATAAAGAGATAGGCATATTTTTGACACTGCTAGTTACTATGCATGGAAGTGGACTTTTTCATCTTCTTCCCTTAATTCCTGGAGAATAAAAAAAGATTTATTCTGTTATCAGACTGAAGTGGTTGCTGCCATGTAAAGCTAATTTCATAAGTGCTTCTATTGCAGACATTTTCTGCTCTTAACCCGAAAAAAATGAAAGCATTTTAGTATAAGTGTATTATTTTCATTCTTCTTCTCCTTGTTCTTCTCATAGAGATTAAGAGTATAAGGTTCATAGGGATAGCTAGATCATCTCATCTGACCCCCATATTTGCTCGTCAACCCCTGGATTCCTCCCAGCAGTATTATTGACTGAAGTACATCTTGACCAATTTAGGCCATGCCTCATTCAAAGTCACCTCTTTGTGCCTCATCATAACACAAATTTCCTGGACAGACAAGTTCTTAAACTCTCAAATTTTTCAGCAATTCACCCAATTCTACAACATTCTTTTAAAACGTGGGTTCTATTATCTCTCCCTTGTGCCATATACCTATCACACTGACAAAGGAAGCTCTGCAGAAAGGATTCATTGCAGCTTATTGAGATATCCAGTCCACAGACATCTGCAACTGAGGTAAGCAGGATCCCTTTACAGGCAACTGAAAGAAACAGGCACTTTCTAGGTATGTAACTTTTAGCCTGTTTTAAATGCTTATGTTAGACAAGATGAATCATTCTTCACTGACAGGCTGCAGAACTTTTTCAGACTTTGGATATTTTCTACTCATTAGTGCCCTGTTTATGCACTACCTTTTTTTGTCCACTACTACTAATGAGGGCTCTTATACTGCTAATGAGGGCTCTTATTGAGTTGCTTAACTAATGTGTCAACTAAATTCTTACAGAATCATGTATTTCTGGTAAACTTCTTCCATTTCTATAGTAATGGTTAAGTTCCTTGTATCAAAATGCATACAGTGATGATTCCTCTTTGACTGATATTGTTTGTGCTACAATGGAAGCTGGAAAGCCTAAACTTGGCTTTGGCTAGGTCAAAGCAACAGAAAAGGTTATTTTAATAGAGAACTGCTGCTTTTGTCCCATGAAGTACCTAGTTGCTCACAAACAAGGTGAGCCATCTTGTTTAGATTTTGTTTAATATTATTTTAAATAAAATAATCTTTGCATAGAACAACCCAAAATACATACCAGCTAAATTTTGGAAACTTTAGAACTAAGAAATTATTAGAATTATTCCCGACTTTTAGATTTTCAGCAGAATAATTTTAGAGGCATTCTTCTATAGCAAGAATTCTATTTTCCAAAAGATATTGGCACATATATCCAGGCACAAAATAGCATAAAAAGTTATAATTTGTCTCTTTAACACTGTCTTCAGGGCTTCAATATAATTATTTAAAAAGATAAATTATTTTAAAAATTAAACAAATGTATAAGATTTACATAAAAAGAATTTTAGAGTATTCAACAGAGATAAAAGTACTCTATAAAAAAAAGTACTCTAATTTCTTGGACACCATTCAAGATCCCATACTAATGTTTGTCAAAAGGACTGAATAGCCCTTAGAAGATAACAGAGAGCAGTGAATGGATAAAACAAATCATTAACAGACAGAAAAGGACTGACTGTAGGTTAGTCATTTTCCACAATTAAGGAAGGCAACCTGTGCAGTATGTGAGCAGTCTCTACTAGAAACAATGCTGCATATTCACAAGTAATCAACAAGAATGTAAATTTAAAGATTTTAAAAATTATTTTAGTTTATCCAAGCAGTGTAAATAAGAAGACTGTTGGTAACAACTGCAGGCAAATTTGGTATCTGAGCTTGACCAGTTGCAACCCACTGTAACTGAGCATAAAATGAAACTTGTGACAAAATGACCTTAACCTACAGGCTTGAACCTGCAGTAGACAATTTTAGGAAAATGTCAGGTAAGTCCTATATGAAGATCAAAACGCACGTATCAAGATCCTGATCTGTGAATAAAGAGCTACATTTATACCTCCATATATCCACAGGGCTCGCATTGGAGGACTGACTAAATAAACACGGACACCAAGCTGGAAAATGGGAGATCTGTCATGTGTCTGAGGAGCTGTGAGTGACATTAAAGGGGTCTAATAGATAAAGATCACATGTTTTTCCGCTCTCCTATTAAAAGAATTGTAGCTAAAGTTAATAAACAGGTTTTTGAAAGAACAGAGAAAAATAGTTCATCTCAAACTACATTGTGAAGATGAAAAGCTCCCCGATGAAGAATGTTGTGATTGTTGAATACTTACATACCTTCAAGAATAGGCTGGACAAACCCATGAAAGTGAAATAATTAGTGTGGTTTAAAATTACTCTGTTTTATGTTATCAAGAAATTATTGAACCACCAATTATCAGAAACAGGAAAGTTAGTCAGAAAAATGCTACTATATATTGTGCCTGCTCTGATATTTTTTTCTAAGCCTCCATGCACAGGTACAATCAAGCGCTGTGTTTGATGACACTTGCAGTCCCTTCAGTGTTCAGGCAACCAACACAAAACTTCAGAATTCTATACACAATATGCTTTAAAACATACAGAATTTTATAATATGATTTTACCATTGTATTTTTAATAAATTATTTTAAGAAACTGTGAAAGATTAGGTAGAAAATCTACCAGAAGGAGTTTGATAGCAAAAAGAGGATTTTAGCTATATTGTGTCTTATTGCAGCTGAGGTAGTTTTCTAAATATTTAGGATAAGAATTGTGTTGTAATCTACAGTCATAGTTCCGTAAGTCCATTATACAAATAAGTTGCATTCGTTAAAGTTGTGTGCAATAGAAACAAATTAATAGAAAAATCAAACAGATAGTAGAAAGCTCTGCAGAAACAGTTGATACAGAATTTAAATGGCTGCTGAAGCTGCTAACATTCAAATTGGAAAAGGATAGAAAGCCAATGTCTATCTATAAAATAGGACAACAATGAACTTTAATTATAATTGTATATACATATATTGAAATTCCCTACACTAGATAAACTATTTTGAATGTGTTTGTTATAACTTCAAGTATTTTAAGTTATGAGGAGAATGATAGATGGGATAAAAGCATGATGCAATGTTTGATACTGAGATCCTATGATGACAGTAAAAATGTCCATATTAGATGACAAGGGTGGATGAATCAGTCTATGGAAATGGAGCAGCAGTTGTGTATAAATGCAGATTCAGGACAAAAGTAGTGTAAGGACAAGCACAGATAATAAATGTAGAGTTCTTCTCCTGTGTGAATTTCTTATGGGTCATGATTATTTTGCTAAAATCCTGTAGTCAGGAGGCCTGACTAGATAATCCGACATCTCTGAATTCTGAAATTGCTGCCCAAAGACTATTTGATGTGCCATAATCAGTAAGTGTTGGATTTCTGTTCCAAATATTATGAAAGGAAACCATTGCTTCATGCTCTACTATAAGCTCTTCATACCTGCTGCTTTGTTGTCTAATGGATCACTTTTACATTTACTTATTTGTGTCAACTCTAAATATTCTAGATGTAATTAAACAGATTAAAAATGTCTTTGTTCAGAGAGAAAACCTCATTATTATTATTATAAACCTTATTAAAATATGCCCAAATAAATATATCATTATGATTATGACTACAGAAAGAGGTTAAAGGCATATGTGGTATGAGGAAATCAGACAACTGCCTTTCACTGACATTCAGTGAGAACTGCGTGCTTAACTCTGGTTCATGTCACTGCACCAGGCTGATATTAAGGGTAGTCATGAGGAAAAACTTTCTGATGATACAGACAGTGAAACACTGCAAAAGACTGCAGGACAGCTGGAGCAGACTGCTGGCCTTTATTGTTGGAAGTTGCACAAACATCTGTCTCCATGACCTAAGATGACCCTGTATTGAGACATAAGAATAAGTTAAACAAACTTCCCTTGTCTCTTCCAACCCTATAAATCTGCAATTTTATTCACTGAAATATTTTTTTAATAAATCAAGATCTTTACTTTGAGAGTTGAGGAAGAAACTTATATTGAAGTAAAGATAACACATGGCAAATCTTACAAACAAGAATTATTTTACAGAACAAGCTACAGAAGAAAAGAATATTAACACTGAAATTTGTTGAAATAGTTCAGTATGTTAATGATCAGTAGGATTATCTTAGATTTTGACAAAATAGTAGAGTGTTGCTTAGCTAATAGCTATATCACCTTATACCATTGATAGGCCAAATATGGGGTGATACCTCTCCAGATATTCAATTCTCCCAAATGAATGAATGTTTCAATTAAATGAATCTGAATGAAACCCCAGGAAGTGTTTTAACTGAAATTGAAGACATGAGAGAAATACTTATAATACAACTATATTGTAAAAGTAAAAATCTGTACATAGACTTTCTTTTCTTGATAATAGGAACTCCAGTGAATGAAAATGACATTATTATATTGAATTTAATGATACTTTTGTTTCAAGTTTCGACTGAGAATATGCCGCCTGTTGAGTATTTCCTGCTATATTTTCTTTGGTGAAAGCTGTGGTAAACAAAGACATTTCTATCGCATCTTTCTTCACTAGAGGACATGGATGGTTACCAAAACATTTTAGCAGCTATCTTTCATTTCTGAAACACATAAGAGCAGCCATATATACATGAATGCTAAATTAATAATCAGGACAATGGCAACAATAGCAATTGCTTTATAACACTGTATGCTATCACTATCATGGCATCACCACACTGGGTGCCTTGTAGAGTCCATATTAACCACACCAGGTCTGGGAAACTGAATTTGATTCCCTTCTGATCATCACATTGATGAAGAAAGAAATTTGATGAAATCAGATGAGCACAGCAGTGATAGAATCAGAATTGGCTTGAACATGCAAAAACATAACACCACACACCATTTTTGCTGTCTGAAAGACTGTTATGGTGGAATTCAAGTTCATGGACTAAATGTACTCAGTGGACTTCTACAGGGATAGTCCACAGACTATGGAAATTATATTTGTGTGTATCAAAAGACAGGAAAGGTGGTGGGTATTGGGAAGTGTGGGACCTGACACGACATAAATTATGTGGAATAAGGGATGGATACTGTCCTGGTTTGATCTGGGACAGAGTTAATTTTCTCCACAGCAGTTGACAAAGTGCTGTGTTTTATATTGAGTATGAGAATAATGTTGATAACAGATGGGTATTTTAGCTGTTGCTGAGTAGTGGTGACCCTAAGTTGATGGGGCATTTCAGTGCCTCATATTCTGTCAGTGAGGAGGCACACAAGAACCTGGGAAGGAGCATGGTCAGGACAGCTGATCCAAACTGGCCGAAGTGATATTCCACACTACAGGCTACCATGCCCAGTATATAAACTAGTTGTGGAGTTTGCTGTGAGGGACTGATCATTGCTGGGGATGGGCATCAGTCATCAGATGGTGAGCAAATGTATTGTGCTTCACTTGTTTCTAGGGTTGTATTCCTCTTTCCCTTTCCTTTTCCATTACAATTAATATTAGTACTAGTATTTTTATATTTTATTTTGTTTCAATTATTAAACTCTTCTTATCTTAACCTAAGCTTTTTACATTTTTTTTCTTATTCTCCTCCCCAGTCCACCAGAGACAGGGGAGTAAGTGTTTGAGTGACACTTAGTTGCTGGCTGAGGTTAAACCATGACATCTGGATGACTCATTATTGATATCCTTTTCTCTTTTAAATTTAAAGAGAATGAGTAAAGAGAGATTCAACAAAGCAGGTACATCAAAAAGACAAAAAAAAATTCAAAAGTAAACTGCTGATTGAAAAAGTACATCTGTATGATTCATGGTATGAAAATCATGATAAAACACTTCATGACAGTGTTTCAATGATACCCACTTCAAAAGCATTTTCAAGAGTTCTGGAGAATGTTTACTAAGATTAAAAATATTTTTTTTGCAGCTCCTTACATATGCCTTCACTTGGAAAATATGAACACATGAAAATTGACACAGTATATATATTTAGAGGTAATAATGGAATCTACTTATAGTGAATTTCTGTTAAATATTCTTCAAAAATAAAGGACACACATCCTTCACAAGCAGGCAAGGAATAAAGAAATTAGAAAGAAGGGAAGAAAATGGTGAGAAAGAGAGAAAACATAAGATAAAATGAAAAATTTTAAAATCACATATATTTGTGAAGTACTCATCAGAATCTGTGACTATTAGTTTCTGAAAAATATGGTCACTTCAGGGCCTCTTTGAGAATCTTCAGTATCTCTCTTTGAGAATCACACAGTTAATTTCAAACCAAGTATTATGATCTCCTATGTGCAGATGTGTTCTGACTCTTGCATTCCCTCAATCCTGCTTCTGAGGTGAAAATAGCTTAGCAGAAATTGGTGACCAGAGCATCTTCAGACTGCCTGAAGCCTTGCTAGCATCATTATCTAAGACAATAGTTTCTTCTGGTTCAAAACTTGGATCGCTATGAAGCACTTTGTTAAAATGATTATTCTGATTTTAAAGGGTGACCTGCCCAAGCTATGTTGCCTGTGAGATACTAGTCTCATAAAATCTACATTATTAAGTTTATATTAGAATAATATACATAAACTATTCGACAGAAAATATTTTATATGTGTGTGTATTTACAAATTCATTTACAGACATTACACAAAAATATTTACTATATGATCATTAAATATAAAAAATTACTTTAAGATATGTAACTGAGATAACTAAATACCACTGACTAACTTAATCCCCTAGTTGCTTCAGGCAATTTTACTCAGACTATTTGCCAAATTGAAAGCATTTATCTGATTTAAAGGTTTAAAATATAATTGTTTAAAAAGTCACTAATAGGCTAAGAAAAATACTTGACATAAACAAGGTTTTTAAAATTTGAAATTATGTGACAATTTAAATACCTTTCAACACTTAGAAACTCTTGGAACTTTACTTCCTATACCTTGGAAAAAAATCAGCAATGGTAAAAGTTTCAGTTGTTTTTATTCCTTTAATATTGAAACTGCAATTATATTTCATATTAAATTTCATCAACCACATTAAAAAAAAATTGATATTGAAGTATAGTGGTGATAGGATTTATGAGGTTGCTTTGTAGAATTTTGTTATTTCAGCATTTACTGTTATTTTGAAAGAAATTATGCTTGAAATTACAAAATGTCTGTTCTTTGCAGAATTCTAGATTTAACTCTATTTCCTCTATTCCTAAAAGTCATCCCAGTAAAGACTATTTTAAATCTTTTACTTCCCAGAGTTTCTTAAGAGATCATAGACTATTTTGCTTTTTTTAGCCATTTATACTTTCAAAACTACAACACCTTTTTGAGAAGTGCTCCTGTTGGTGACGCTTTGCAGAGGTTTAGACCCCTGAGGGACAGGCTTTCACATCTCCAATAATTATATGTGATTTTATAAAAGTGTCTGACTTTTTGACTCCCTGTATTCTTTTCTTTTATGCACTATAAATAAGTCATGTCACATAAAGCACCTATAACAACTGGAGAAGAGCAATTCAGAGGTAATGTGACACTTTCTTAATTGTCTGTAACAGGCCTAATTAGAAAGTCCAGATAAGTGTTTTTTTCCATCTATTCTGAGTAGTGTTAATAGTCTAGCTAGAAACACTAGCTAATTCTTGTATTAGTATGTCCAGCAACAGCAGAATTAGTGCCCTGAACTCTGTAAGTCTATCAAGCTGCAGACATCTCCAGAAGAATTCAAACCAATATAAATCACTTCTGAAACTTTTAAGAAGGCCAAGGACGAGATGCTCTGATGACTCTTTTAAAGCTTGGAACTGAGAAATTCTTGGCTTAAAATGTTCAAAATGCTGACTTTTAGCCAAGTACTGCACAATAAGTTTACTTTTTGGCATGCTATAATCAACTCAGAAAAAGTACAAGGTGAACATAAAGTAAAGGTTGAGGTAAAACAAGGGCAGAAAAAATAAACTGTTAGGACTGAGGAAAAAAATCTTTAGAGTTCAAGAGGTAGTGGACATTTTATTCTTAGATGAAGAGACTTAATGTTAGAAAAGCCTTTCTTCTATCAAATTTACAGGTTGTACTTTGTGACAGACCTGAGTTTTATGCTTTGCAGCTGGGTGAATAGACACATTCCCCAGGATTTGAATTAAAATGTTGATTTTTCAGTGCTATATGTCAATAAGTTTGTATTGTTTGATACCGCAATGCCAGTGGACATCAGAAATGCTAATGTGTTGTGTGTAAAAACAAGCACATGAGAGATACCTGATCCCTGACAAGGCAGAGAAGCTCAAGCAACAAAGTCTAGAACAGAACTGGGACAGTAAGTTACTCTTTGCTTAAAGTAAATGCATGGAAATTATCCTATATTCCAGATGAAATTGACCTATTAGAAAAAATGTGAAATTAAATTATAATTGTATTACTCAAAGAAATAGGGACAAAAATGTTTAAGATTACAAAATTGTGGACTGTATGACTTAAAATATTATCTAAACATAATTTAATTAACAAAAACTCCCTTACTTGACATTGCTATAGTAATGGAATTCTAGCAACTATTGCTTGAAGTTCAGATAGAAGAAATTTGTTGTGAGTTATTGTTGAAGTTTATTACTGAAGTTTAGTATTATTGAAGTTACTGTGTAACTTCACTGTGATGACTGTAAGGTCACTATGCCTCAAAGATTAGTGAAAGTGAATAAAATCAAGATCTGTTCCCAAGTCTTAAGGTGGATGCTGAAATGAGCCAAAGCTGTACAAGGGAAGAATAAAAAAACATTAAATATGAAAAAGAATGAATAAATATACAAGTTCAGCACTGGATGACTGTCATGTACCATGTTTGCATATCCCAGAATTTTTTGGTCCGTATGTCATGTTAGGAAATGATAGGAAGATACATGTAATAAATACATATTGCATCAGTGGAAAAACTTTTAAATGGCCTAGATTTAAATTATTATTTATGCATCAGTCTATTTCTTGCCTGACTTAATAAGTATTCGTTCTGGGTACTGAAATCAAATAGACTTTTGGGAAGATATTGATGTCTTTTTTCTGAAATATACAAACTGTTACAACTGATATCTAGACTTTAGCCTTCTTATCATCAGGTACTGAAGAGATTTTCATTGTTATTTATGTCTTCCATTATGTACAAATTTCTTACAGAAATCAAAACAAAGACTTAAAACAATATAGGTCAGAAAGAGTGACAAAATTTAGCCCCATGTTTGTAAATATATGTCATTTTTTAGAAGCAGGACTTAAAGGCAGCAAAATCTACCATTTTAATGAGTCATTTGATAACACAGGGCCCAGTAAAGCAATTAACAACATATGAAACATAGAAAAAATCCACACAATTAGGAAGGCAGACAATAGAATAAAGACTATCTCCTCTGGAGAAAAGTAAGCTGCAATTTCTCTGCTACCTGAGTTTGATTCATTACTGAAGGGAGTGCTGAGGATCACCGTAATGAAGAAAAATCATCAGACCATAAGGAAAATATATAATACTACATCTGCTCCATTAAGAATGGCAGCTATAATTCTTTTAAACATAAAGGTTTAGCTTGAACCAGATAACTTTTACTCTGTCCGGAAAATATAAATCTTTCCCCTTCTTGAAGGCCTTGATGAAATTTAGCAGACCAAGCACACTTTAGCTTGGTAATATTTTAAAGAAACCAAATCCAAATTAAGAGAGAGAAATAAAAATCACAGGATGAGCATAATATCTTAACACTACATTTGCTATGATTTATTCCATGACAAATTAGAATCCAATCCAGATTGTTCTATGGAGAATTCCTTTTAGTTCAATAAAATTTAGATCAGATCCTTCTGACATAACAGTCTTGCAGCATATTTAGGTGTGCACCTTTACGTATCATATCCTCATATTATACCACTTCTGTATTTTATAATTTAGTAAAAGATTTTTTTACAGTAGTATGCATCCCAGGCTTGTGTTCAATGGACTGTCCTTAAGATCTGTAGATTCAGTGATGGATTCTGAAAATGGTGTTCTATCTCTCTTTTTATATGTTTCCTGTGAGGGGCAACACCTGTGATAGTTAGTACGATATCTTAATGGAGCACCAAGTATTGACTAAATTAATATTTCTGACCAATTAATTTAGTATCAAAATATTACTCTTTTGCTCACTTTCTGGGCCACCTTATACCATGAACTGTGTTGTTGATGTTAGCGAAATTGTATATACAATATAACAATATAATATTTTTGTAGTGATGAGTTGATCCTAGAAGAGTTTTTTTAATAAGAAAGTTCTACTTGAATTAGGTAAGAATACTTCGTTAAGTTTCAGTACAGGTCAAATTCATACAAACACTAGAATTGTCTTCCATGGAAATGGAGTTTTAACTCAAGTTCTTGAGCTATGAATATGCTGTGAAAATAGAATGACTCATGTTTTTATTACCTTTAAAATATTTCCTTCGTTATGTAATGCTTATAGAAGATGATTCTTTTATTTTTCTTGGGTTTTTTTTCCCCCTAAAAAATAGATTTATCTTGAAAATTTATCTCAAATGTTGAATTTTATCCCTTTTAATTAGAGGACATAAACAATTGCCTCTTTCGTCTTTGCAGTTCTTTGAATTGCCTTTGAATCAAGATCAGAGACTACAATAAAAGAACTTCCTACTGTACAGTTTTATATCATTCTATGTGAAACACTTAACATATTGAGAAACTTAATATTATTCAATATCTGTTGCACTAAAAAGAGACAAATGTAGGAGTTTGCTGTCACTTCTTTTCATGTTTCATGCTGGAAGAAAAATAAACTTTCAGTAACAAACATAATTTACAAAAATAATGTTTTGAAGAAGGCAAAACATTATTATTTTATTATTTCTTCTCATTGTTCAAAGCAAATAATATGTTTATAGCCAAAAAAAATCGAATAGGGAAAATGTGTATCTGCAGAAAATCTTAGTCCTGTTACTGTAAGTCCTGTGCAGGACCCTTTTCCTGTTCCAGATACTCATTTTACTTGTCAGCAGCTTAAATATTTTGAGTTCTTGAAGCTGTTCATGCCTTGCATATTTCTTCCTGGTGGTTTTAATTTGCAGGGCTCTGTGCTGCTGCAGCAGCTGCGGGCAGGGGATGCGAGCCTGGCCATGACCTACTTGTAGGGCAGCCAGACAGAGCTGGGCACCGCCAGCTCCTGCCATACACAACAAACCAGCCCCAACGGCGGCTTAGGGCTGGCCTAGCACCTCTGCTCTGTCAGCTCTGTCTGACTGCTCTGAGCTGCTCGCCGAGCACAGGTGCATGGAAGGGCATCGCTGAGACAATTCGCCATGGATGGACGGGTTCTCTGCCACAAAGGAGAACGGTCGGTGCTTCGCCTTGGAGAGCGTTGAAAAAGACGCATTCAATGACTGGCGTGACAAAGACAAGAAAGAAAAGCAGAGCATGAAAATATAGTCAGCTTAATATCCTTGGAAAAAATTCTGCCCTAAGTATCACATCCTCCTGATTAAATTCTTGGTTCTACCCTTGGTAATGTGGCATTTCTAGACACAGCATCAAATATTCAATGACAAATAAAAGCACAGCTCAAAACATCTGGGAAAAACATTCTGCATAAAAACCCCTAGTAGCCCCTGAGAAAGTCATCATTTTTCAATAAACTAGTGATATTATGCTCGACACACTTGGTATTTCTAAAGAAAGGATTCCAAACTGACTAGGTTAATAATTAAGGTTGTTTCTTCTTTGGTGCCCTCCATGTGATCTGAGTATTATGCTTAGCAAAGGCTGAGTAAAGCCACTGAGGCAGGGCACCCATTACAACATTTTCAGAGGTGCCTAGCTGAAGTTTCTTGCAATGGAATTACAAAATAATTATTTATTAAACCATTTTTATTATTATTTTTATTATTTTGTTATTTTGATATGTTTTTGGTAATTTTGGATACATCAAGAGTACTTAATTGCATCCCAACAGCCACTGAGATAGATAAATTCCACAGGAAAAAGGTGTGTGTATTGCTCTTTTTTTGGGTGCTGCTAGCTGTGGTGGGCAGAAATTTATTGGCAATTTGTGAGAAAGATGTAAAATACTCCATTTCATGTTTTTTTTTTTTTGTTTTTTTTCTTATTTCTAGCTAAGGCATAAAAATATATATAGCTAAGCTGTAAGAAAAATGTGATTATCTGGTTTTAAGAATTGAGAATGTGTAATATGACATTAACAGTAAAAGGGGACAAAGTTCATCAGATAACACAACCCTTCATCTTTTTCATAGAAAACAGAAAATACCTTCCTTTCTTCCATTGAAAAATCCATTCCTTAGAGATGTAATTGTGTGTAGCATTTGGTGCCACATCCCAGCTGATATTCTACAATTTCTGGTGTATACGCCTGAGTCCCCTGACACACCTAAATATCTGCTATTTTCACTCATTTTAGGAAGAGTGATTTCAGACAAGCTAAAAAGAGATGTATTACTGGTGACTGAACCTGCTCACAAACATAGGCAGGTCCACCAGGGTTCATCTGGCTTAGCAGAAATGCAGCTCAGTGGTGAGAGGAGCCCATCACTCTGGTGTAGTTGGCCCTGCAATGTCCAATCTCACACTGGGTTGCTTCCTACTGTGAGTCTGGGTTCTTGTAGTCTATCCAGCATTCCATGGCCTCTAGAGCTCCATGATGCAATGTCATGCCTTTGGGCATAGTAAGCTCTCAGAATAGAAAACAACTGGAGTGAGTAGGGTGCCTTTTATTTTCGAAATCTCTGTTTTTGTAGTAATTTTGCTTCTTAGGACATGCCACAGACACAGCCTGAGCACATCTGGAATCTCCTGCTCCCATGTTAAATGAAGCAGGGACAACCTAACAGTGGATCTGGAATCTGTGTCTTGGGCAGGATTCATCTTTTTCATATTAGATCCCTAGAACTTAGGCTTTTAGTCTCTTATCTCTAAAAAAATTAAGCTTTTACACAAACTCTTATTGTCAGCAGAGAGAGAGGGAGAGAGAGACTTTCAAAAAGAAGGTATAACCGTCTAAGAGATGCTTAAGAGGAGAAAGACCTTTTAGAAATATGCATCTCTCTCTGCAAAAGACACCACTTATTTTCAAACTTTTCTCCGCTGTCAAAAAGAAAAAAAAAAAGGGAAAAAACCCAGACCAAAACCAAACTACAACGCACCAATCCTATAAAAAAAACAAATAATCTCTTGCTTCTTCTCAGCATTCTCAGCAGGGAACTCAAAATACTTTTAGGAGTATAAAACACTTTGTGATGAGTTTGGACATTGTAATTTTAAGCATTCCCTTAAAACTTAAAAATCCTGATATGGCATACATATATTTTAAGAACATGGTGTGACTCTTAGGGATGGTGCTGTGCCAAGCCAGGAACTGGACTTGATGATCCTTGTGGATCTCTTCCAACTCAGCACATTCTGTGATTCCGTTTCTGTGATTCTATGATTCTTTTTACAGAGTTGATTGTACTGAGATAGAAGACTTTGAAGTGCTGTCAATTCTACTAAAAGTATCTTACAGCATGTCATTGTAATTTCTTAGGGGTCTTTTTGGTACTTAGCAAAAGTGGGATTTATTTAAGCTTTTTACTTACTGTTTTTTGGGTTTTGTTTTGTTTTGTTTCATCGTTTAATAGTGCATAATTCTTTTATCTGTTATTTATCTAATGTAATAGATGCTACAAAGAAAAATTCAGTAACATTCATTACTTGGGTGTTTTTTTATTCCATGCTTATTTTTGGAAATTGACACCTATTTATTAGAGTTATTTGGACAGTTAGGCTGTTAACATGTAAATTTTCTACAAGAATGTTCTCTTGGTGATGCATGTACAATAACAGAAAGGAAAAAAGTCTTATAAAATGAGATTAAGTAGAAGTAATGAAAATCACTCCATCGTTCTTACATACTGATCTCTTTAAATTTTTCACTTCTTGTAAACATCTCTTGGACTACTCTTTTTACTTCTGGGACTCTTTTCAAGTCCCAATATTAGGTCCAAGGAAAATAAGTAAAGAAGTCTGTTTAGTTTCCATCATACTTGGCAAGTGAAAATTCTGGAGAACTGTAGGTCTGAACCAGAATAACAGTTGTATCACTCGGTTTTCTCTTTTCCTTAGGATGCAATTTATATTTCAAGGACATAAACAAAAAACTCAAAAAATTAAATACAGTAGCTTTTTTTTTTGGTTGGGTGGTTTGTTTTTTTTTGGTGTGTTTTTTTAAATATTTTAAAGAAATGGCCTCAAAATTCTTTCATTTGGAAAAGGTTTTTAAGACCATGAAGTCCAACTGTTAACCCAGCTCTGCCAAGTCCACCACTAAACTATGTCCTTAAGTGCCACATCTACACATCTATAAAATACCTCCAGGGATCGTGACTGAACCACATCCCTGGGCAGCCTGTTCCAATGCTTAACTACCATTTCTGTGAAAAAGTTTTTCCTAACATCCAATCTAAACCTTCCTTGCCACAACCTGAAGTCATTTTCTCTTGTAGATGAGATAGTAGTCAATATTTCTACAAGATTTAAATAATTTTCAGGAAAAAAACCCCAAAAAACCCAAACAATACAATAAGACCTGGACCAGTAAACCTATGTCAATAAATAGTATCTCAAAGGCTTTTGACAAGCAGTAGCCCTGGTAGCCCTGCACAAACTACAGTGTTGCATGGGACTGCTAAGGAATACAGTGTTAATAACTGAAATGCATTTTGTTGTTTTTATAATAAGAATAATTCCAAATAAGAGATGCAGATTGATTTTGCTATGCTGGTCACTGTGAAGATGAATTTTCAAAATATTTATATTTCTTGCATTTTGACTAAATCAAAACATGATTTCTGGATAAGCTGGGAGGAAGAGTAATTTAACAATCTAAATATGTTTTGAATGAACTCAATAATTGTATTGTAATTGCTGTCAAGTGTGTTACTAAATTGTTTAGACTGCTCCTCATTTTGTATGAAGCTGTATTCAAACACTATGAACACAACAAGAAAAACTAAACAGCCCTCAAGTGTATATATGACATGTGCAAGCCCTTAGAGTAAGAGGGATTTTATCTTCTATTGCTGTGCAGCAGAGTCCTAATTGCCTTATGTCTTGAGTATGGCAACCACTCTGCCTCTCATCTGATTTTCTTCATGTTATTATGATGGAATGTGAACCAAGACTTCATTGCTTTACTGCTTTTAAGTACTAGTCTCAGACACTAATATCTGCTTCTCTTGTTCTAGCCTTTAATTTAGTCTACTGTACAGGAAGTGGCCTATTTAATGTCCTCTCCCTTTTAGTTGACTAAATCTAGCTTGAAATTTCTAAAAGGAAACATCTGCCCTTTGGTAAAAAGCAAAAATCACTGGACACATTCCCATATCCTTCCTGGGACTGAGGACAAGGATGGGTTGCTAAACCAGAAATAGACATTTATTGTGCTAGCAAGTGGCTATGCCACAACCTTTTGCCCACACAAGATCCATATGTCATCTTTGTCTAAGACTGGGTTTCATTCATGAAAGACAAAATCTTGGCACAACTGACCCCACAAATCGAAATTCTTAAACTTTCTGGGGAAAAAAATTAAAATTGGAGTGAAAGGTCATAAAATGTAGTCCAGATTTTGATTCTCCCTGGCTTGCCCAGACTGCACAATATAATTTCCAGAACAATTTGTTCTTGTCCTTCTTATGAGCCAGGGTGCATAACAGAAAACTGCAGTAGTGTAAAAGTCAGCTGACAGGCCCAGTATCTCTGATGCTTGTGGAGAGACCAGAGCATCCAGCAGTAACTACTGACCATCCCCTCTACTATTATTTCTTAACTTTTCTATTGGGAGTGACAGCTGCAAGCAGATCAGGTATTCTTAGATATTTTGTTGCTTTACTCACTATTATCACCAATGTAATAATCAGAATAATGAGAAGTTCTTGCCATGGAGATTGAGATGAAGGTGAAAGTTCTCTTTGGGCTTCAGCACCATGAGCCGATGCACCAAGTGTTTCAGAGAGAGCTTGTTATGGAGAGGAAAAACCTTCCAGTGATGCCCCCTCACCTGCGGTTTGTAATTGCATTGGGTGGCACATAACCAAAATAGTCTTTCTTAGTTGAGCTGTGCATTCATTATGATTTCTTTTAAAGACAGGATTCATCATATTGCACCAAAATTTATAAATTTGATTAATTAAAATAGTTCTAATTCTTCTGTATCCAGAATATCCTTCTGAGGCCTTTACAAAATGTGGCTGTGTTTCTGTCAAACAAGACTTCCTGAAATAAAAGGTATCAGTTTTCTAGAAAATATGCTGGCCTCTTGCCTACTCATTCTCAGCAACAAAGCATGCCACTGTAGTGTTCTGCCTATCTGAGACCTTCTCTCTCCCAGCAAGTGTTGCTTGTCTGAGCTGAGTCAGTATTTTAGTGCCTAGGCACAATATCTGAGAGTGGTAGCAAAGTGCTTCTTTTTAACAAAATTGCATTTCTACTCTATTTTCATCTTTAACCACATTTTGACAAATGATAACAACATCTTCATACACAGGATGACTTTCTTTTTATTTCTAACCTAATATCAGTGTCAGATATCATGCAACCAGGATCCAAGGAATCAAGTTCTCTCTACCTATATCTGTAATTCTCAGTCAGCTGCTGATAATTCAGTAAGGATACTAAGAATAGTTTCTAATGCAAATTCAGAGTTATACATTGAATGGTCGTATCTGATTGTACTTTACTCTTGGATTGGATGTTAATACTTGCTTCCTGGCTTGACCTATTGATAGTGTGGTCTGATGGGCTGTGGGCAGGGAGGACACCACATCTCTTACCATTGCACAGCTTCTCCAGCACTTCTGACAGCACAGATGGCCTGAAGAGTTGAAGAGATGCTGGGATGTAATAGAAAGGCAGGAGTTCCTTACATTTCTTTTTAGCTTGTGGGCACAATGAGATACTGGTGAGTCAAATTGCCTTGGACCCTGCAGTAAATCTCAGTCTCTGGATGAATAAATATCTGGATGAATAAATATGAGAAAATTCTTTTTTATGACTGTCTTTTGCCTTTAACAGGCTGACACAATTCTCTAAGAGATGTTTAGTTCTAGTCTTTTACTCCCTTATCAAAAAAATGGAAACTTACCTTCTCAGCAGAGGTTGGTGAATGTATGACTCTTTTTTAACCTTTAACAGGTTTATGGTTTTTCTTTCTTTTTCGTTAATGTTGCAATTAGATCATCAGTGAAACTGCAACAGATAGGTATTTAGAACACCTGTAATAAAATCATTCTGGGGAACAGAAGTTATAGATGTCAAATGTAGCAGGAAATACAGAAATCTTAGAGAATATCGCCAGGTCTTTCCTAACTGTTTGACTACAGAGATTTTGCATGTGTCTTTGACTACAGAGTAACTTTTCTCAAGGTAGCTTTTCCTTGGTATAGGTACTTGTGAATAACCACAGTGCATTGAATACCATCAAAACTTTGTGCTGGATTGTTACTAAGTATATTTTTCCAAGGGTGACATTTTTGCTACTGGACTTTTGAACCTTTCTATATTGAATTATTAGTACAGATGAATATCTATCCACTTATTCATAGCACATCTATCTTGTCTGTATGTTTTGGGCAGTTTAGAAATGTTGATAACTGGAAGCAATTTCTCACCAAAGACAAAGCAAAGTATTTAATAATGAAATCTTTCAAAAGAATAACAGAAATATATGGGGAGCATTCATAATTCTCAAATTCAGACACCTTATTCTGTAACTTGAACTAGCCAAATGGCTACCTCTAGTGCAGGAAAAAAAAATCAGGGACAAAGCAAAGACTTAAGGCATAATTGTTTTAATTCCTTAATTCTTAGCTCACACCTGGTATGGCGTAGACCCACTATTCTGATAGAGGTGATATTTCTTTTAATGCCAGAGTAGACATTTGGGGCTCTCCACAATGTGACTCAGGTGATTTAAAATACAACCACTCTCAACTGAGATTTCATAGAATCATAGAATGGTTTTGGTTGGAAGGGACCTTAAAGTTCCAACCCTCCTGCCATGGGGGATTTTTTCTGGGTGCTGAGAAAACTAACCAAGGAAGACATTGCAGTAAATAAGCAGCTTTGACTGGGAGGTTTCACCATTTACTGTGATATACAATCTTGTGTGCAAACTAGGCAAGGTTTTGACAAGTAAATCAGCAAGATGTTTTGACTTAATTTTTGGGTTTATTTGCTTTTCTTCTTACTTTAAAAGAATGAGAGTGAAATCAGAGGATCTCACAATTTTCTCTCTTAGACACATTTTTTAAAAAATCAATTTAATTTGTCACTTGTGGCTTCATTGTAACTGCAGCATGGATAATCAGAAAAATGAAAATGAAAACTGTTTTTGTGTAAGTTCTTTTCCTTTCTAGCTGGGAAAGTTCAATAGACAAATTTTGTACTATGCAGAGCATATGTAAAAGATATTTACAAAGACTTTAGGGATAGCTATATATTTTTGTGTGCTTATGCAAAACAGAAAAAAGTTCTTATAAGAACCCAAGTGAACAGTCAAAAATTTAAAATGAAATTGTGAATAAGCATAATGATAAAACAGTTAAAACCAGGGACAATTTCTCATCTCACCTCCAAACCAGAGCTTTAAGTGTTCACTGAAGGCTTCATGAAAATGATATCAAAATGTAATGTTGACATTATATCCTAAAGGAGTAATTTAATTAACTGTATTTACACTTAATAGTTTGGAGACATTGAAAAAATGTCCCTCAGTTCAGCATGTTAGTCTGTAAACGACGTAGGCAGCCTTAAAAGGAACTGAAGTTCACATTAAAGATTTTATGCTATTACTTAAAGTGATCATGGAAAGTATCCTTCCTCCACATGTAAATAACCTGCATTGCATCCAGTGGTTCTCAAGGCTGGGCAAGGAATACATCTCTGCTAGCACAATAGCCAAAACACAATTGTCTGTCTTCAGGGTGGGCAGAAAGTTGGGAGCAGCAGCTGGAGCATTAGAGCATGACTGACAAGTTATGTTTTTACGACCTGCTTGAAACAATCTGTTTCGACATTTCAGGAATTACCACAGCTTCTGGGAAAAGCCAAACATGCAGTCTGATCCCAACAAGCCAGTGCTCTGCGTCGAAGTTTAATTAAGCCACCTACTGAGAAAGCTACCATAGGGGAAGCTCTTCTCTGAGCATTGGGTTTGCAAACCAGTGGAGAGTATCCAGGGAAGACAGCAGTTTCAACACCCAATATATTTGCCCTAATTCCTATGAATTACACGCCCTACTTCTTATGAATTATGCATATTGAAAACTCAGTAAGGAATAATCTTCACAAATTTAGTCATTACAATGCTGAACTAGTCAGTTTATCAATCCATAAATAAAGTATATATTTTACCCACCCTACTAGTTTAGTTTTGTAATTGGGTAGTATAGTTAGACCTTAATTAGTATACAGGTTGTCATTACCATGATCTATTTACTTTTTAAGCTTCTTCTGGTTTAGTTTTAATCCATCACTATCAGTGAATTTTCAGAAAGCTTCATGATGTGATGCAGTATGTCACTTGTGTCCTTAGATAACATGATATAAGAATGAAAACAGGCACCATGCCAGAGAACAAAGATCATTGTATGGAATTAAAGAATTTGCATGTAATCGGTGTTAGTTTATATTACATTAGAAAATGAGCTCTTAACTATAACTTATTTTAAATATATATTGAAATTATATTTTCAGTTATATTTTCACAGAATTGTTCTTTAAATTTTTGGTACAATATATTGTGAAGAAAGTGTGAATGATTTTTGAATAAACAGTGTGATGGTGTCAGTGGGACAGTTCCTGCAAGTTGAAATTCCCAAGGCTGGGGCCAGATATAAAAAGTTTATGTGAGGCTTTTAAAGTGTAAGTACAGCTTGGTACTCATCAGAGCTTGCTAAGATTAGTTTGCAGACCATTAAAGGAATTGATAAATAACGACGCTCCTCTTTTTTCTTCCCTCTTTGTCTTTCTTCTCACTTGTTACTGTTTTTAGAAACAGTCCCATGTTCTACCTGGTATGTGAAAACCGTTTTTTAATTTTGAATGACAATCCATATTGTAGTTTTGAGACACCTCTTTAAAAATGTCTTTGCCAACACATTTTTGCATAATTGCTTCATCTACTTTGTCCTATGCACCACTTCAAAAGATACAGTGCGTACCTCTTTGTTGCAGATGGTGCCTTTTTTTACCTTACAAGGAATTATTTTATTCAGGAAAGTATGATAACTTGCAGATATCTTGATTATTGTCAAATGCCAGAAATTTAGGTTTGTTTGTAGTAATCAGCCATTTTCTAAAAGTGGGGGAAATATGGGATTTTTATATCGATCTCAGGTTTAATCTTCTCCTAACAAAATCCTGAGGATGTTAGAGGATACTATTTTCCTATACGGGCTACATAAATACTTAGAATTCATCTTTCACTGGTGTATGCAGCTCACCCTGGAGAAGCCCTGCCTGCCAGGAGGGTTGGAATTTTTAAAAACTTAAATGTCATATATAGAAGTTATGAAACAGATAATGCTTTCCATAGATTAATTCTGTTTCTTTCCAGCCAAAGGTAGTGATACATTCATCTATGAAAATTTAGTAATTTGTGCAGAATACATGAACAGAGGTAATGAGGTCCTTCAATTTACTGGAAAAATACTGTCAGGATTTTTTGAGGTATGAAGAAATTCAATGGCCTGGGAGCTGTTTTCTGTAACAGCTTCACTTGTTTGAAGATTGCAACGATATTTCTCTGTTTTCCAGTTTAAAAATTAGACTCAACTTCCACTAAAATCACAGGAAAGAAATATACTGTCTTCCATGAAAACTAGAATGACAATTTACTTTTTTACCCACTACAGAAATGTTCCAGTATTCTTTAATTCTTCCAAATCATAACTTCAAAGAAAATTTATTTAAACAATTTCCTGCTACCGAGAAGTGCCAACACAAAAAAAAAAAGAAAAAGAAAGAAAAAAAAGAAAAAATTGCAACAAGCACAGCAAAATTTAAAAACCTGAAAATTACTCTTGATTTGAAAATATGGTATAGAAATACTTATTCTTCATAGTAAAATTTTAAACACATTTACTAAAGAAAAGGCATGAAATAACTGCACAAGTGATACATATCTACGTGCAAATGTTAGATTTTAAAATTACATGAATTTACTTGCAGTAATTTAGAGATGTTAGCAGAATGAGATATCAGCTTTACAACTGTAAGTAACAATCACTTTTATCATTGCAGGGTTTTTTACATTCAAAATTCCATGGCTTCATTAAAAAAAAAAAAAGGATATAAGAGGTGTTTACACTGTACACATATGTATATGTCATGAAATAGTTAAATAAATACCTCGAATGAGTAAGGTTAAGATCCTGAAGAAGGGTGCACACAGGCAAAAAACCTCCAGATTAGTTTGGTCAGACACACACAGTTTCTTAAAAGAAGTTGCCTATAAGCTTAGAAGCTTGAGCAACTGACAGGCAGAACAGGAAAAACAACATAAGACATGAGATAGCTGGGCCCTAAGTCACATTTAAACACCCAGTAAATGGATTTTTGCAGAGCTGAACCTTTAGCATCTGCAGGTTTTATCAGACACGCCAGCTGTGTGGGATATGGGCACAAGGCTGGCTGCAGGGATCAGAGCAGGGTGCAGGGAGCAGCTTTGGCACAGTTGATGTTCAAGGGTCACATGTTCTTCCCGGTTTTCAGTGTGTTGTGGATTTTACTCACAAAAATGAGACTAATAGACTAGGTGAGGAATGACTATAGCAGCTCCTCTATAGAGTGCAAAGTTCAGGCTGGCAATGCCACAGTGCCCCAGGAGGAAGAGTTTATCTCTATATAAATAATAGCAAGTGAATCAGTGACCCAATTTTACTTATCTTGATTTAGTGTATGGGTCCTTCTTTACAGGGCTGCTAGAACAAGATGAGTTTCAGTCACCTGACTAAGATCATCTGTTTGAGAACATTGATTGGATTAGTTACTTACTTCAAGGTTTCTTACACCTGACCCCTGTACACTTTAAGAAATACTCTTTATCCAGTTATAGATTTTACAACAACGATAGCTACCACAAGGAATAGTCTCTTCAAAATTACAAATTTATGCTAAAGGTGCTAAAAATGTAATTTATGATCATGTTTAAATTTGAAATAGCTACTTATTTACACTCAGTTGAATTAGAGGAGAAAGCATGCTTGGGCCTTTTGTTTTTGCCATGTACAAGATTAGGGCAGAATCTTAAGTAAATTGGATTAGTGTCCTTGTGTAGTCTGCAAATAGGATATCTATAAATAACCTTAAGTCTTAGTTTCGTTTGTATTTTAATATGTTCCAGGATTGTGAGAACAGGACCAGAGTGAGAGTATGAGGTGATCATGAGGTAAACTTTTATATGATGCAAGAAAAATGACCTGGGGCTGTTTCTCATTAAACTAACTTCAAGTCCATTCCATAGGAATTCTCCTCAGGAAGAGGAGACTAGATTATACTCATTTTTATTCCAGTTGACCAGTATCTTATTCTTGGAGCATACTCTGTCTGAATTTAGAAAATGGAAATAATGATAAATTCACATACCAAAGAAGGGAACGTATAATAACAGCTGACAGTTATATCAGATTATTCATTTGTCATAACATCAAAAGAGCTTCAGCTGTGAATACAAAACAGTGGGAAGGTTAAGGATAATGCACTGTTGGGACTGTTTTGGGATGACAGCATGAATGTTTGTTTGCTTTTTCGATGTGTTGTGACCTTCAAAATGCTACAGGAATGAAGACATGCAAATGTCGAGAAAAAGCCTCTCCTCAGGAGACTGCCAATGTTAAAAGTGGTTATTGCTGATTTGATGAGTTTGATATTGATGAGTTTCAGTGGAGAAAGGAGAAAGACAAGTGTCATCACCAGATCTTTTGACTTTCTTGATTTTATTGAAATAACTTCTTTTTTTTTTTTTAATCAGAATTTGATGTTTCTTGAAAAATATTTGCTTCATACAGAAAGGATTACCTTGATAACCTGTTAATCTGATTTTGGATTCCAGAGCTCTTTTGCCACCCCAAAAAAGAACTTGAGGAGGGAAACCCCATGAAAATCTAACTATGCAGGTGTTCCCTGGGACCTGCAGCACTTCAGATGTAGTTCATCTGAACTACTGATGTGAAATATCTGAGTTCCAAGATTTCAACTGCTCCTGTATGTATTTTATCTTTTATAAAATTTTCTCGTTAATACAAGTTTAAATGAAAAGTTCAATACTTTTCAGTAATATATATAAAAAAAAGACAAATCATTATTTTTCAGTTATAGACAATATATAAATGTGCTTTAGCCAAAAATAAAATGTAGTTTTGTCTCAGATTTGTCACTCATTCATTTTTTAGAGATGGATGGCATTTATTGGCAGTCTCCCAGAAAAAAAAAAATCAGAAGGAAGAAAATTCCTTAGAATAGAAGCCAAACATATTGTCCAAAATGGTAGGCTGGAGAAAGTGAAATACATGAAAAACAAAGGCTGCAATTTACAGATATCTCTTTACCACATTAGAATTGATTTAGAGAAGCTGAAATCTCAGCTCTTGACATTGATTTATGCTTTAGTACCAGGAAAGTCACTAATTTTNTTTTTTTTTTTTTTTTTTTTTTTTTTTTTTTTTTTTTTTTTTTTGTGCTCAAAGAAGCTGTTCAGACCTTGCAGACAGCCAGTGACAATTTGATGCTCTGGATGAAGTTTTGTACTGCTGATGTGTGCACAAGTGTGGGATGTGGCACCCAGTGACCCTGCTGCCAGACAAACAACACACAAATTAATTTCTCAGTAGTAGAGGTGACAAGAGTGCAGCCTTCTATATGTTGTATTTTTCTAAAAGTCTATGCGAGTGGTAACAAAAATAGACCTAAAAGTGACAATTCAGCCTTATCCCATGTGGGATTTTTCTGGACACTCCTATGAGTTAGTCTCTCCAATGAAAATTTCTAGAGGGATTTACCAACATCAGAAAAAATATTAATTTGAGAATGCAAGGATGCAAGTACTGACTTGATTACAGCATTTTTAAAATGCAAAGTATGAATGGGAGAACTTACTACAATTAAATCAGAGAAGGACTGATATAAGATTTAGCCAAAAAGGGATTTGACTTTATGATAAAAACGTTTTGAGCTTTTGTTTTCTTCCTTGTCTCTGCAGTCCTTTAATTTTAAAATTACAATTGAAGCAGAGAAGTTGTTTTTCAGATTATAATGTGTGATTCCTAGAACTGGCATATTTCTGTTCATTTGTAGAATTTAGAGATCATCAGAAGATAATAGAACTGCTTTAGTGGTGATAGATTGTTATGTACACTTTCTTATTGGCCTGCTAAGAAGTTTTGCTTCTCACCCTTCTTTGGGTACTTAAGTTCAGTGACAGTGGTTTGTTGTTGTTGTTGCAGTTACTCAAGGTTATTTCAAGTCTCATGTTGCAAGCAGTTTCACAAAGCTTCACGGTCTGAATAAATAGGTCACTTAAATTCAGGGTCAGTATTTGTTCATCTGTACACTTCTGAGCCTCTAAATGCCGAGCTCATAGTCAGTAATTTATAAAGGAAAAAAATAATTTCTGTTACCTGTCTCTGGCTTAGGGAGTTACCAAACAGGATTGAGTAAAAATAGGACAGTTAATCATCTGTAGTACAGACAGCAAAGCTGTTTGTGACTGTGAATAGGTCACCTGTGCTCCATCACATCTCAGTCACTGTTTGTTGTGCCCGTGTTAGAGCAGCAATGGAGTTATTGCCCCACAGGTAAACTCTACAGACTCTACCATCCCCACCAAATCACAAACTGCTTCCTTCTTGGAGCAGCAGATCACAAATGTAAAACTGAAGTGTGTGTGTGTATTTCCAAAATCAAACACAATCCAGCAAATCAGAAGTAATATTTAGATGAAACATCTGTAAAGATACAAACAGACTTTTATGGACTGAACCAGTCTCTTTGTTGCCTTCCTGACCACAAGAAAGGTGAAGAGAGAGAAAGATGAAGTAATGACATTATTTGTGGATTCTTTTCATTTGAAAGAAAATGAGCAGAGTCATAAGTATCTGTAAAGTAGAAAAGATGCCTAGTATTTTCGATACTGTGGGCTGCCTTCTTGAACTAGTTTCTTTCCAGATATTCCCTTAGTGCCTGATTCTGCTCCACTTGGAGTACATTGAGCAGCATTTTAGGGAAAATGCTGTATTCAGGGTGGACATTGGCAATTTATTTTGAGATGAACACTGTGCTGTGGACACAGCCTGTGATAAAAGGCTCAGTGCAACAAATGAGACTCAGGGACATGAAGCATTGCTCTCCCTCTAGAAAATGGGGCACCTCTATTCTATGTGGAACAGCTGCCTTTCAACTGTGCAAACAGCTCATCGCACACATTTCTGTGCGAAGGTAAATGCAGGCAGGTGTTAACTGTTCCTACCTCAGCACACAGGAAGTGCACCTTATTATCAGGATGATGGATAAATTAACTGTCCAATTAACTCTCTTCCACCATCATCTTCCACAGAGTATTCAGTGTTTTCTTCTATCTCCCATATCAATGACTGCATGGATCATACCATACATTTCCCAGGACAGTGGTATCATTGTCTGCCTTTAGGAACTTACGAAGTTTATTTTATCACCTTATTGAATATTCAGCAAACACAGGCCACTTGTGAAAATGAAAGCAAGATGTTGCTCAAATCCAACTGTTAATATTGACAAATATTAACAGAAAAAACACATCATTATTTCAAAACATCACTGACTTCTGACAGTATTCAGTAGGATAAGGTTTTTGTGGTACTTTGTAAGCATATGCAGCCTGTATAGCTCAATAAGGTTATAACAAGTATGGTACACAAAGCTGATTGGAATCTATTACAATTGCACTATTTGTTCTCCATAGATCATGCTTCCATCATTTAGAAGCCCAGAACAATAACCTCGAGTCCCTAAATGCAACATTAAACGGTGCAGTAAACTATAGTGTAACAAATACTGGAGATGTTCCTGTTCCCACTGACTGTGAGACCTCACATTTGTTGTGGTCACTGATACATTCCTTCTGTTCTTCCCATGAGAGAATGCATTTGATGTTTTGAACTACATATTTACTACATCATTTCTATGCGTCCAATCAAATGGATTTTTATTTTTTGCTTTCTGTCACAATAAAAATAACTTGAAAAATGAAGTACTAAATTATAACTATTATGTGACTTTAGTAATTTGCTTCATTATCTCTTGGTCTATTCTGCAATATGAGATATTTTATCCTCCAGCAAATTTTCAAGTAATTATTTTGGATACTAAACAAGGAATGAAAAATTCTTTTAATTTTTTGTTTGTTTGTGTGTTTTGTTTTTGTTTGGAGACATGAATGATGAATAAATANTATGATTGTCAGCTTTGGCATAATCTTTTGGGATGACTGCCTTTCAGATCTTCACCAAGCCCATAAACTGAAGCTGAATGAATAGCTTGTCAGTGTAGAAATAATCTGTATCAATAAAGCATAGTAGAATAATGATCTAAAAAAATATTTGTTTTAATTCATGCATGAAAGTGACCTAGTGGCTCCTAAAAGATGAGCTACGATTAGATTAATTTTCTTTCAAGTAGATTAAAAATGAGACCTTATAAATATCTAGATAATAAATTCATGTTAAAATTATTAACCTGATTAATTGCTCAAATGGGATAGATTATTCCAATTAAGTGTCCAAATATGTTACAGGAAAAAGATAAAATCACACCTCATAAAAACAATACTCCTTTATTGAGATTTTTTTTAGCATTCCAGAGTTTATAAAAAACATAGTTATTACCTTTTTTGCTTTCAATTTATATATACAGATAAAAGGCTACACCCTGTTTCATTTATATGGTCATATATGTGTGAAGCTAACAAACAGTGAGATTGAGGACTTTCCTAATCAAGATCTGAGACTGGTACTTCTTGTTATTAAAGAAAAAATCACATATTTTCATCTTCTCCACTTTTTTATAATTTATGTTTCACTCTTCAAGGAATTCAGTGTTTTGAAACTGAAAGACAGTTGTTGATATGAGATCACTCTTCAAGCAATGGGTAGCCTTAAACTTTTGTCAACTTATGGTGCTCCAGGTGCACACCCTACCAAGACCTATTGNAAGTATGGTACACAAAGCTGATTGGAATCTATTACAATTGCACTATTTGTTCTCCATAGATCATGCTTCCATCATTTAGAAGCCCAGAACAATAACCTCGAGTCCCTAAATGCAACATTAAACGGTGCAGTAAACTATAGTGTAACAAATACTGGAGATGTTCCTGTTCCCACTGACTGTGAGACCTCACATTTGTTGTGGTCACTGATACATTCCTTCTGTTCTTCCCATGAGAGAATGCATTTGATGTTTTGAACTACATATTTACTACATCATTTCTATGCGTCCAATCAAATGGATTTTTATTTTTTGCTTTCTGTCACAATAAAAATAACTTGAAAAATGAAGTACTAAATTATAACTATTATGTGACTTTAGTAATTTGCTTCATTATCTCTTGGTCTATTCTGCAATATGAGATATTTTATCCTCCAGCAAATTTTCAAGTAATTATTTTGGATACTAAACAAGGAATGAAAAATTCTTTTAATTTTTTGTTTGTTTGTGTGTTTTGTTTTTGTTTGGAGACATGAATGATGAATAAATAGATGAAGAATAGTTCCTGGAAACTGCAGGAGAAATCCATGTATGCAAATCCTAGACAATAATGGTGGTTCAAGGATATTTTGCAAGCCTATTTTTGGAAAAGGTGCAAAAGTTAGTTAAGAGACCCATACCTTTGAATATATAGGTATCTTTGAGTATATACATGATGTCTATTAAAAATATTTTCTATTGGCAATTTTCTTTTTAGTAGTCCTACTATGATGTTAGACACACTAAAAAAGCATAAATTCATTATAATCTGAGTTTATAAAGGTTATTTATCTTTTACAATCCTCTTTTTTCTAAAACAAAATTCTGAGTCTTTGTCCTGTAGTTTCAGAATATGATCATAAGTACATTTCAGATCCTTCCAGAACTAAAAATTTTATTTTAAATATTTATTTTAAATTTATAAATAAATATNTTCATTTATATGGTCATATATGTGTGAAGCTAACAAACAGTGAGATTGAGGACTTTCCTAATCAAGATCTGAGACTGGTACTTCTTGTTATTAAAGAAAAAATCACATATTTTCATCTTCTCCACTTTTTTATAATTTATGTTTCACTCTTCAAGGAATTCAGTGTTTTGAAACTGAAAGACAGTTGTTGATATGAGATCACTCTTCAAGCAATGGGTAGCCTTAAACTTTTGTCAACTTATGGTGCTCCAGGTGCACACCCTACCAAGACCTATTGCTAGAAAGGCTTTAATTAGGTATGGTATGATAGGTTCTCATTCCCTGGTTCTTCCTCATGACAAGGTCAACACTGAAGGGTGAATTTTCTTTATGTTATTCATCATATACTGAGAACCTCATAAATACAAGCTGAACTGGTATTTACAGTATGATTTACAAGCTGATGGTATTTACAGTACCATCTGGGAAAATATTATCACTGTATTGGTAAAAAGGTTATGATAGGCTGATTAAATTAATGAATGAAATTCCCTGGAAAACAACTTCCAAAAAAATTCGTGTTATTTCAGAGGCAGTAAATTGCCTCAATATACATATATTTCCTTTCTATAATTTACAAAATCCTTCTGCTGACATGGCTGGAATTAAATGCTGAAAAATGAGGAAAGGCTGAGAGAACTGGGTTTGTTCAGCCTTGTGAAGGGAAGGCATAGGGAAGGTCTTATCACCATGTTCCAGTATTTAAAGGGTATCTACAAAGAAGACAGAGACTCCCCTTTTACAAAGAGTCACATGGCAAAGGATGGGGTAAAGGAGTACAAATTATTCCTGGGGAGATTTCATTTAGGCACAAGAGGAAAAATTTTCACAATGAGAGCAATCAGCAATTGGATCAATCTCCCCAGAGAAGTGGTAGATTCCCCAACACAGAATAGTTTTAAAATTCATCTGGACAAGGTGCTGGACCATCTTCTTTTGATCACACTTTGGCCAAGAATGATTGGACCAGATGATTCTTGAGCTCTCTTCCAACCTGTTATTCTTTGATTCTATGATTGATAGTCAGTGTGGAAAAAAAAAATGTTGTAGACCTTAGTTACAATGCAAATACTGAGATGCTGGTGACCTTTGGCCATTCTACCATCTTGATAACTGGTCTACCTGCAAATTGGTCATGCTCGTAACATTCTTGCTCTTGCAGTTTGTATATTTGGATTTTTTTTTAACTGATTGAAATCCAGCATTGCCAGATAATTATAAGAGGTCTGAATAACATAAAAGAAGGTTTCTTTTTTTTTTTTGTCTGATACAGCCCCTTAATAAAGTTTCTGATCGCATTTCTTTCATTCAAAGTAGGTAGTGCTTCTTTCGTAAGGCAGGATAATGCTTTCATCATTATGGGTTTATAAGCAAGGTACTATTCAACATAATGATAACACTGTCTAGTTTATGTGTGCTGTTCATTTGCAATTCTTAAACTGTACAGAAAATCTGTCTTAATCTGTTGTAAATCTAACTTAAAAGAGTTAGAAGTCACGCAAAATCAAGGGTAAAAAGAGAACATTTTGTAAATCCTTACATTAGTGGGTCTATTTTGAATATAAACAAGTTATTCTCAGTGTTGGAAAAGGTAACTGCTCTTCTCCTGTTTCCCTCTCAATGTTTTTATTCAGATAAATTGTGATGAATTTAATGCCAGAATCATAAGAGAAAGAAACAGAATATCAGATATGTAACTATCTAGAGCAGTCATGGCAGTCATTTTTGTGAATTATTCAAGCCACTGATGGTGTACCACAATGCCTGTTGCTACTGAACTAGAAACAAAACCAATTGTGTACAATATGTATATTAATATGTACAGTGTGAAGAGAAAGCAGATGGCAGGGATGCATAAAACTTTAATGTTCTCCAATCTGTTTACTTATTTTAATCAGCTATTATAATCATCACCCACTGTGTGCCTTGTTTACACGGGGAAGTGCTGGTGTGATCAAGCAGAAGAAAGTCCCGAGAAATATGCCAGATCCAAGATCTGGTAATTAGAATCAGAAAGCTACTGTGTGCTACAAAAGATTAGGACAGACCAGAAGACACTATGAAGAGTTAGCATTCACTCAGGACTGCATTCACTCAAAACACAACTGAGGTGAAATCTGCCAGCCAGATTTCAGGTGATACATATGGAGAGATGCTATATTAGCACTGGCCTGTATGGCTCACATTTCTACACCCCTTGAAGTGCTAACACAAGCTTCTTTTCTAGATGCAGTATGTTTTTATCTCAGTTGTTATTTCCTTCATAAAGCACTTAGATGTTTCTAGCAAAAACTGCAAGATGTAATCTTCAATATGATTTCTATGGTTAAAATGTGACTTGGATGGAGCAAGTGGGTTTTTTGGGCGTTCTTTTTCATGTACTCAAAATCAAATGGGTAGTTCATAATTCAGATGAAAGTATCTGTCTTCAAGTGCTGAAGGTGAAAGAACAATGCTAAAAATTAAGCCCTTCTGAGATTTAAAATATTATTTTTTGTACAAACCTTTAAAAGCCCAATATGGACTTTAGAAGTGGGTTTGACAAATACCTTACTCTGGACATGACCATGATGAATAGGACAGGAGAATTCTTCAAACAGATTATAGGATGTTAGAAGTGTATATGATATTGTAAATGGCACATTTATTTTAGATTTACATGCTCTACTCTGATTCTCAGTTGTTTGTTATGATGCAGTAAGGATTTAGTTTGTCTCAGGAATTCTGTAGAAGCTGTCCAAAAAACCAAAATTATACTGATTGTGAGAAAGACAATTACTGCTCTCCAAATAATAAGGTTTTCATGACAGATACCATTTTGCATTCAGTTTAAAAAAAGGAGGGAGAATGATGGAGATGAGTTGTTAATATTTTAAAATGCAGCACAGAAACTGCTTTTTATATTGAACATAATTTACAAACTGAGTATATGACAATAATAGAAATGTTTAGCAAAAATTCTCTTTGAGAGGGAGGAAGTGGTGTAAAGAAAAAAAAATTAGTGTTAATAAAGTTGTTCAGGGCCCCACAAATTCACTTCCTTGTCCAAAGAAGCCCCTTCTTTCTCTTCAGTAGGTGGAAGGAAATGTACCTGCTAGGGACTTTGACCCAGATTTTGTCATTCTTGAGTTAGGGAAATCCTAGTCTATAATTAAAAGTGAAGTAGCTAATAAATTATGAAGGAAATAATCTTGCTATAGAAACAATCACCTGTGAAGTGACTGCAGATCTGCAATCCACTATGCTGTGGGCTGCAAAATTATCTGATGGGAATGAGGATATGCATCTGGGGAAGGACCAATGACAAAACTAATCTTCGAAAGACATTCTGCAAGGGATATTCCAATTTTACTCCTACATGGATTCTTTCAGGAACATTGTCTATGTCATTATTTCCTCCTCTGTAAAGTGGGTAAAATAACAATTATCTTAGAGTAGTAATTCTAGTTAGTAATAATGTTGACAACAGCTTTCAAGGTACCTGTCTAATACAGATATTTATTTAAGAAATTAATATTAATCCTTGAACTTGAACAAAGGACTAAAAGTCTGTGGAGTAACAAACAAGTCAGTGACTGTGGCTAGATCCCTGCTCTTGATGTGGAGTTGTCCAAGCTGAAGCACAGTTCTTCACAGCAGAAACTCCCAGCAGCAAAACAGGAGTGAATAGAAGACTTTGAATTAATTTCCTCTGTCAGCCTGTATTAATTTTCTAGAATGTGTTCGCTCACCTAAAAGGCATCAAAGTGTCCCTCTTCCCTAAAATTGTAGGGTTTAGAAATGGAATGATGATAATGGCTCGCTAGGCTGTTTCTGTTACATAGCAGTCCTGTGCCTCCTTTTATCCGAGTACTTTTTTATTTTTTAATTGGATAAAGGATAGTATTTTATCTTTTTGTTTTATTTTTATATTGGATTCTATGGAGGGAAGACATTAGCACCTCTAGTGGATGAAGGTATCTTATCCTCAGATGACTAATGCTGAAGAGCCAGGTAGAAATGTCTGTTGGAAAGCAGAAAAGTTTTTCAATCATTTCAAGAAGTGGATTTATAATGCCATTCAGATGCAAGTCCTATAAATTGGCTATTTCACTTTTCTGTAATTGACAGGTATCTACATATTCTTTTATGTTTCAGTTGTAGCTCATTGCATCAACATCTACATTTATGGAAAATTATATTCGAAAGGCTTCTTGTTTATTATTATATTTAAAATTCATTGTGGATTCAACAGTGTGTACCCAAGTGGCAGGTCAGCTGAGGTAACTCTTGTGGCTGCTAATGCAGTTGAAGGATGGATGAACCAGAGGAGTTGAAAGCCAAACACAAACCTGAGCATTTATCTCAGCTCATGCATGCCATGAGATGCACACAAACAGATGGGCAGAACTGTCTCAGATAAAATTCAGCAAATATGATGGAGTAGCAGAAATACGAAGCCTGCCCAGTGTCAGCTGAATGATGGCAGGTTTGATACAGTCCACTACAAATTATACATAAGAATTGCAAACCCCTCAGTCAAACAGAAAGAAGAAAATCAATATTTGGGTTATACCATTTGACCTTTCCTGACACTAAACAAACCAAACAAACCTTGGGAAGTGACTGAAGAACATCAGTTTGTTTACATGAAGATTCTTTGATAACAAAAATTTATTCTATCCTTGCTTGACTTCTTACTTAAGTACCAGGCTGCATGTCTTAGCTTCTGTCGAGTTTGTATGTTTAGAAATTTTTGAAAGCTTGACTCACAAAGCATTTTAATCGCATACACTTAAATAAAAACCTAATGTTGACCTGCCACGACAATCAGGCACAGTTTAAATCAACTCACAGGAAGACAAAGTTATGTTTAGTTTGGGGAGTTTTTACATCAACTTTATATAAACTAACAAAGCTGTTAAGAGCAAATGGAAATGACGTGAGAGAAAGAGGTTATACCAGGCAAAGCAGATTTCTTGGTTTTTCTTTCTATTTTAGTCGAAACAAATGCATTTAACCATTTAAATACAAGTCTGTTAACATAGATGTATTAATCTCTGTTTTATAGAGAGTTTAACTTAGGTCAGAAAGAAATATCCTGTTTTCTTTGATTGTATTCTATTAGTTTGACCTGGATCTCTGTCTTCTAACTATATGACTAACTATATGACAAAAAAGTAAGATATTTAATTTTTTTTAATACTCTATCTTGGCACACAATTTTAGAAATAAAAATATTAGAAATATGAGTTGATATATGTCCCACACAGAGTAAAACCTTATTATATTCCCAAGAAATACAATGCAAAACAATGACATGGAAAGACTTATAAAGCATTCAAGAACTTGTTTTATAACGACAATCAGTACCATGTGTCACTCTCTGCTTGGAAAAAGCAAGTCTTTTGAAACTGAAGCAAGTACGTTTTTACACATGCATTTCATAAGAAATCTAATCAGCACTGATACATAAAAATGAAGTACATAATGCAAAATTTAAAGTGGAAAAATAAGTGCATAAAACAATACGCTTTTACAATATTCAGCAGGTATATGGTGGATTATGTGGAGCTGCAGCAGGCACTCTTTGATTCATTCAGCCCTGTGATGTCAATTTTATGGTAGAGATGGAAGAGAGATCACAAATAAACTTATCCCCATATCCTAGCCTTCATTTTCTATTTTCTACTGAAGTTCAAATGTTACAAAGTATAGAATAAGCAAAGGAGAAGTGAGCTCAGCTTTTTGTGGGAAATGAGACTGGAGGAAAGGACAGGGACTGGAACTTCACCAGATGGGTATTTCTTTGTTTTTGATATCCTATTCATCTATCAACTTTTGTTTACACATAATGCACAAATATATAGAAACTCATTATCAGCACAGGAAAAACCCAGTGTTACATTGCTTTATTAAAACAACAAAATCATGCATCTGAAGGCAAGGAAAGTCTGGAAGAGGGTTACCTGGGAAATATCAATTGAGCAGATTTTTGTGAAAGTTTCTGATTCATGCAAATTATGATGTCATTTTAATTAAACAGTTTCTTTTTTTCAGGGAACCCATCTTTGATTCACAGTACAGAGTGGACAATGCTTGCTTAATGAGCAGCTGCTCAATACCGGTTTTGTTTCATTGTTCAGCATGTGTGGTCCCATTTGTCATTTACTAGACACTAAGAATCCAGATCCCTATTGAAGACTATTAATTTCCTCAAAGACTTTTCTTTTCTGCTTTCACTATCATGTAGGAATACATCACATAAGCCTTCTCAACACCCTGTGATACCCAGGATGATGTCATTCCCATCAGAGGTGGAGATTTGGTATGCAAAGAGATTCAAGTCCAGAATTTCTGCTGCACAGCCAGCTTAAGACAACTGTGGATTCTTTATTTGTAGACTAAAGATTTGGATGTTAGCTCTATTGAAATATATCTCACACCAACTTTTTCTATAACTGACAACATCAAATATTTAACCTAAGTTTGGTTTAAGTGATTTGAAAATCATCGAACAACATCTTTTTGACTACAATAGTAAATTTATTTCTCTGGGACAGTATTCAGCTCCCATAAATACGAGACAGCTTTCTTTTCCTAACAATTCCTAACAATCTGCCCTTTGCCTAGCAGCTGTAGGACCTTCATGGTGAACAGCTTCCATTGCCTCTGTGGTCTGTGATGGTTCAAATACTGAGCTATATCCTGGACAGTTAAGATAATGTATATTCACAATAGGAAAGGTAAATTCAGATAGCACCAGTGATCTTAAGTTCTGATGTGTTGACATCTGTCCACTCAGTCTTATAACCCTTGTAATCTTCCTTCATAGCTTTCATACATGGCTAAAAAGACAGAAATCTTAAAGCAGAACCCTCCTGACTCTTTATCTCAGTTGCTTCTATGTATTTCAGTAAATCAGTGTTGCTTTAGGGTTAATAGATAACAAAAGCTCTTGTCCTTTTTCTAGTCTCTCTTTTAGTTCCCAGTTTAAATCTCCTTGCCTGGCTGTCAGAGTGAGACAGACTAAGCAACAACACATAGTGAAGCTTGGTACTGAAATTTATGGGCGAACCATCAAGATTAGTGATTCTGTCCTGTTTTTTTACTGCACTTCCTTGCTCTGCTAGTGTGCTATGCTCACTGGGTCTCCACTTCTATGCTGAGAGGTTTCTGCTGGCCCTGGAAGGTTGGTCAGAAAGCTGTGACTGCTCATGCTGTGCAGCTGGTCATAGCTACTGGTCCCTCATGCTACCTGCCAAGGTCCCTGGGCATTGCCCAGCAGATGTCACATTTCCAGAATCCTCCTTGACTTGACAGATGTTTCCTCCTGTCAGGTTCCTCACTTTTCCTTTTTTAGGCCCTCTTTTATTTTCCATGGCAGCTTCTCAGAAATCCTCCTTTTTGGCATTCAACACCTTCTCTCAGGAGTTCATTTTTCCCTCCTGAATAATATATGCACTGAAGCCCAGTATGTTGTCTTCTCCCTAACTGGTGAATCCATCTTATATCTTCAATTAATATCAGATTTCAGGAGGCACTTCTCTTGTTTAGTCTAGGTGTTACTAAAATTTATGACCAGCTGGTAGTAGTGGCATCCAGGAGGCAGCAGATTTCTACTTTAGACTTCAGAAGTTCTGTCAGGCATTCATCCCCGTACAGAGATGTACTCAATCCTGTGCCACCAGTTGGTATTCAAAATTTAAGGTACTGTCAAGCTTCCTGCTCAAACAAGCTCACTTTCTATTTATCATTCTCCAAAGCCAAATGAAGACTACAGAAAAAAAGGCAAACCTCAGTCTGGAAAGTCTGGGGTCAGACCATGGTCTGCCCTAAAATGAATTCTTCTAATTACATGGCATATTTGAAAAAAGTTCATTCTGAAAACTGAGAGAAAGTTGCCCATTACTCAGTGATGCTGAAGTCAGAGACATGATTTTCCTAAAACCTAAAAGTTTATTCCTGGCACTTACAGACCACAATTTTTCAGATTATTTTAATTTGCCTTTTGCAAGTGATGTCAAGTCACATTTCCAAAATAAAACACGTTTCTTTCATTTGCAGTGGCCCTTATTCTTCGTCTTTACAGTAAGGACCATTTGTTAGTTTGGGGGTTGTTGGATTAACCCTCCCACCACACACTGGCCAATATAAATGTTTTCCTTCACTTCATTTCCTTAAACATTTCAATCAAATTGTGTGGTGATAAGAATGATAATGGCAAATAAATTTCCTTTTTGTATATGTCTTTAGCTCCAGTTTAAATTTCAGCCACAAACTTCATGCTGAAAAAATATGAATATCATCCATGCAGCAGCCTAGTACATTCCCATTGTTATTTTAAAGTATAGGGTATAGATCATATGTGCTATTCTAGGGATGGAACATTTTGCCTAAAGAAGCAGAACTCAGTCACAGATTTTTAGAGATTTCTAGGAGAAATAAGACTTGGCTAAGTCATTGTTTCAGTTCAGTTCAGTTCTGTTTCTCAATAATAGTATAAAATATTTCTATGTGCTTTCTAAATTACACCATGATACCATTTTTGGAATGAAAGCAGCTCAGCATGTATACTATTAAATCCATATATAATTAACAGAATGTCTTTTGTACTGCATTCTTCAGTTGTTCTAAAAGTTTATTTGAATTCCAAGCCATTTTCTGGCTCCAGAATACTTTACTAAAAGTAAAAGGAATTATTAATTTTCTGGAGCTGGGAGAGATGTTTGTACCATGGACCCTGATATATTCTGGTTCTATTGCATGCTCAGAGTTTTTATAGGCGTGGTCAAGGACTATTTCAAAACACAAAAATGTATCATTTACATCACTACAGTGTCTCTATATCCACCACAGTTTTAAAACACAAGTTTGGACCTGATTACAAGGATTACATATTGATCACTAGCATGGCAATATTGAAATCTGATATGCTAACATTGTCATGGTTTGATCCACAAAACCCTCTTGCTCACTCCTCTGCTGCAGCTGGACATAGGAGACAAAATCTAACTGAAGGGTCCATGAGTTGAGATAAGGACTGGGAGAGATATCACTCACTAAATAAATACCATCGACAGCAGAACAGGCTCACCTTAGAGATAGAAAGTAAATTTATTGCTAACAAAATCAGAGCATGATAATGAGAAGTAAAGTAAGATCTTAAGTACATCAGGGAGCAGTACCATGGGTTGAGCATGAATTGCACACTAATATCAGTCCAAAAGCTTACTATGCAATTTTGGATTAGTTATTTTTAGGTCTGTTTCCATAAAAAGATTGGAACCACTTTGCTTTTGTGGAATCTAAGCCTAAATTAACCATTTTTTAGATTCCTCCACCAGTTCTTAGCCCAGTTGCTGCTGAACTGTTTTCATATATATCTTCTTTCTTTTCCCAAGGGTACATCCTTTTCTTCAAAAGAATGGTTGGTAGGTTGCTTTGGGGATTGTTTTGCTTTATTTTGAACCTGGTAGTTCACTGTCAGTTACTGAAATCCACAATCACATATCCGGAACCCTGATACATAATATACCAAAAAGGATTTTATTTTTAGGGGGAATAAAGACAGTAACACTTGAAGACAAAGGTGTGTCTTTTGTCCCACAATCCACTGATTGTGGGGCAAAGCTGAGAGTAAATATCATATGAAGTTGTTACAGAGACCAACAGCAAAGAATGTAATTAGTGATCAAAGATACAATGACATTGCCCTAGAAGACTTCATGGTTCAAGAACTTTCTAAGACACATATCTGTGTGTTTAATAGTCCTTGATAGATTTTGTTTTCTTGATTATGTACTGGATAAAATTGTTCTTGTTCATGGAAGGATTTAAAATTTCATCACAAAACAGAGCCTTAACAGGAAGGCTTAGGGTACTTAGTTTTTCTTTGAAGGGCTATTTATGTATTTTGCAATAATTTTTCATTGGATGAAGCAAATTAGAATCCCAGGAGGACATGGATGCTTTTCACTTAGGTGAAAACTCAGATGGACAATCACTCTTTCTTCAGCACTCTTCTTCTGGTCTCCAGAATGTCTAATTTTCTTCACAGTAACTTGAAAGAAAGAACAGCAAATGCTTGCTCTAGGTATAACAGTGCTAAATTATGGTGCAATTATGAGATGCTTGGTTTGAACCTGTCAGCTTATGGTCTTGGAATCTGTCTTTAACAACGTGAATTAATGTTTTGATGATTATGCATTTGTACATATATATACATATATATACCTGTATATGTATTTAAAACATAGGCACACTATAATCTCAGGTATCTATCAATTTGAATAAGGTCAAGTAACTTTAGTAAATCTTACTATAAATTATTTTTCTTACCATATTTCCCAGGACAAATCCAGGCCAATTTCTCACTTTTTCATAGTATGTCTCATAGTATGTTTTCATAGTATGTTTTGTAGCCAGTCATTTAACAGTGTACAAGTTAGATCCAAACTGACAATCCTGTCAGTTGTCAAAGTTAGAAACAAAGATGGAGCCAGTAGCAACAAACTGAGTTGCTTTTAAGTGTTTTTTAAATTATTATAAAAATTTATTAAGGTGAAGTGGAGAACACTCAGTTAATGCAAAATAAATTCAGTATTGATAATATTATAATACACTATTAGCATTCTAATATTTGCTGTCATACGTTGAAATTAAGTGTGTTTAAAATGATGGTACAATTTTCCCTACTCCAAAAAAAAGAGTATATCTTCTCATATACTGGAGATGTTGTTGCAAGCCCTTCAGCCTTATGTTGCCTTCAAACCCAGTTACAAAGAAAATACACTTTCTAGGAAATGGAAACATTGGTAGTGTTAATCTATTTTAAACCTCAGGCTGTTTGAAAAATCAGAGATATACCACGTGTCTACAGAACTGAGAATGAAACTAGAACAGTACTGAAAATCCCATTTTGTGTACTGCCAGCAAAAACAGTAGAAAACAAAAAAGTGCATATTAGCTATAAAGCATAATGTTGTCCTTTTTTCTTACTTTCAGCCCAATACTTTCATAAATGAAATGTGCTTATTTTGTCAGCAGGTAATTGTTCATCTTTTTATGTCTAATTAATATAGGAAAAAAACACGGTAATTAGAATTTGCAAATATAAATTTGACAGATACATATGCATAAAAACATATGTGCATACACGTGTGAAGAAATGCTCAGGTGACATATTACTGTAACATTAAAGGTTCCTGTTAATGTCAGCGTAGTGTTGGCCACACGTAGGAACAGGTTACCAGAGAGGCTGTGAAGTTTTCTGTGCAGATATCCAGATCCTGCCTGGACGAGACCATGACTGAACTGACCTAGTAGGTTTTGAGCAGGGAGTAGGAGCTAAATTGCAGGGGTAAATTACAGCCTAAATATTCTATGATGTTACTGTTCATTGAAATTATCACTGAAATTAGGTTGCTAATATTTTTCAAGATAAGTTAGAAAATGTATTTTCCTGAATCTGATTCTTACAGAAATGATAGAAACCTGCCTAGAAGGCAGGTTTTCATGTTTTCAGTTCATGTTTTCAGTTCAAATGTCAAACCATAGTACTACTGGGTGAAAGTCCCTCATATTTTCCTTATTTTCATGTTCCATTTTCTTTACTGCATGATAATTTTCCTTTCTTGAGAACCACATGGCAACAGTGTCTCTTTGGAAATGAACCTCTGATAAGAATGGCTATAAGGAAAGATAAAATGAGAAAGTCCTAAGGAGATACTATTAACTAATAATGCAGAAATGAAGTATTGTGGAGGGTTTCTTTCCTCATCCCCCTAAGAAAATGTTGATTTCATCTGAAAACAATATTTTTAATTAAAACAAAATTCAGCTTCTTAGGTAATGCAACCCAAAACCCTCAAAGAGTTCAAATTATTTTTCTCTTTTATTAGATTTTTCTTGTCAATCCTGTATTATTGTCACCTAGTGTTCTTGAATGTATTCTCTTATATTACATCAAAAAGAAGAATATACTGGAGCACACTTTTTTTTAATAAAATTATGTTACTAGCCTATTGCCCCACAGCTCTATAAATGTAATTTTCTCCTTTCTTTTCAGGATCTCTTTCTGCCAGGGGATTATTTTTTACTTGTCTGATAACAAACAGTAAAATCTTTCTTGTCTTTCTTCTTGGGCAGCAGTTTGAGATGCAACTCCACTGTTGCCTTCCAAGAGCAAACTAGCAGTCCTGCCATTTAATATTTTTCCCTTAATTGAGACATTTCACAATGAGTTTAATGCATTTCTGATATTGATTTTAATTAACCAGAATTCCTCAGTTTTGGAAGTGGAATGAATGAAGATGTGATTTAAAAATATCAAAGAAAAAAACCCCACCTAATTTTTTACAAGCCTTAATGTATCATTTCAAGCCACTTAGTCACAGGGATAATTTTTTTTCTCATGTTCTCTATGACATAGTTAATAAAATTTTTACTTGAGTAATTTTATGCCAGGTAGTATGTAGTGATAACCAAGTCCAACATGTTTTTAAACTTTCAAAATCAAATCAACATGTTGTGTCACAGTAAATTAGGAAATTACATTCAAAATACATCATTGGCTCTTGGCCAAAGTTGGTGATTTGTGGGGAGTAAGTATTTTCAGACTATTTCAGTGGTTTTGGACTTTAGAAATCGCAGTTTCTGAATAAAAAAGAGCATATCTTGAAAGGAAAAATTATAGTGTCAGAAAATTTTCTTCAAACAGCATTACTTAGGGGAAAAAAAGGAATAATTATCAGGGAGTAGACCTATGTATGAAGCATTAGACACAGAGCTGAACAAAGTAAATCATCCAATTTTTTACCATGTCTGAAACATGATTATTGCTTTTTAACAAAGCCTAAATGTGGCAAACTGGAGATGTACAAGGTCAGCTCAGATAATGGTGCACTAAAACTTGTCAAATTATACATTATGTCTTGTCGGGACACAGAAAGGGCAGTGGGTGCAGAACCAGAAAAAAAGAACAGCTTTTTTTCTGAGAATGGCTTCTTTTTTTCCTTATAGACTCTTTGAGCACTAAGTTCTGTTGCTATCAGAAGATGTGTCTGGGTACTTAATGTCATCCTGGACATACTTATGCTCCACCTCACTCTTGCCCAACTGTCTAGGCTCTTCTGTGGCAGCAGCAAATCTCTCTGTGTCAAAGACATTTGGAAACGTTTTCATTGAGTGCAATAATTTTAAGGTGGAAAATTGAATAAATTTGATGCAAAAACTAATAAAAAGCACTAAGAAATTAGTACTTTATTGACCATTAACAGAGATGCATTTTGGTTTGCCTTAAATTGCTAACTGAAGAGTATAGCAGATGTCAAAAATGGGCTACTAAAATAAATGTCCACACTAAGATTTTTCAGAGATTAAAAATACCCCAAAATTCTGTAAATACATATTGCTTAATCTGTTGTCAGACTGCTCTTAGGCAAAGCTAAGAAAAACCCCATTTATAATAGTTACTGTGTTTCTATCACCAAGCCCAACTGTTAATTTATAATGTTTTTTCCACCAAGGAACATGAAATATTTAATCTCACTCTCTAAAAGGAATGTGTAAAAAAAGTAAAAAATCTACAAATCAATATCATACTTATCTTATTCTCGGTTTCTGAAAAGACCTTTGTTACTGCCTGGAAAGCAATTACATCTGAAATACAATGGGTATCCTTGATTCTGTAGTTATGTTTTAAATAATTTTGTATTTTTTGTAAGTTAGAGGAACTTCAAAAGTTTAGGAGATTTAGGTCAGTTGAATACTTAAATAGGAATGTTTTTCCCTGATTTTAATCAAAATGTTTTGATCTATAAAACTAGGTTGAACTATCGCAAAACTGCTTATGGGGGAATTTATGACACTTCTATTTCTGTTTAGCTGGAAAAGTTACAATAATAGGCACAGAGAACAAGTACAGAATTTTGACTTGATGGAAGGGAGGAGATAGAAAACTGTCATGCCTGTAAATAGTTTAATTTCTTATTCTGTCTGTGTGTCTTTCCTATTAAAATTGCTTTCCTCTATATTCATAAGGTCTTCAACTAAAGCCACATATTCTCTAGGATAAAATGTTTACCTTGTCATAGAAATCTCTGTGGATCCCATACAGGTGTGTAGAGGACACACAGTGGACCATGTCCAGGAAATGATGGTGCTAATTGTCATGACAGATACCAAAGCAAATACTAACTTTTATCCCAATTGTGTAGGAAAATTTCCTACAAGAACAGAAGAAAGCCTTATTCTTATTTGGCTCTAGTATAACATTATTCTTTTCTCCCATCTTGTGAAAAAGGCAAAATATCCAGAAGGCAACAAGATTCCTAGTGGAATGTGCCATTTTCTCTGCTGCAAAAATCTTAATCCTAGAAAACAATTTAAATGAAATTATTTATCAGAGAGGCCTCTGATTACAGGGGGAAAGTAGAAAAGCTGTCTGTTGTGGAAAAACTATGCTTTTTGCAAATCACGTTTTCATGTGATCACATGGATCAGAAGGTGCTTGATCCGGCTAAAATGCTTTAAACGCGGATTGCAATGATTTTCCAGAAATAATGGCAATAATATTATCTCCATTATATAGCACTATTCCTTTCAGTCTATTTCAGACAGTTTTGCAGCTAAATGTACACAGCACTACTGAAATGCAATTACCAGTGAGGTGGAAATCTCAGCCATTCGAAATGTAACACAATGGTGGAGACTCAGAATGTTTCAGCTGAAGGACTTTTCAGAGTTCTGGAAAAAAATCAAGAAAAAGACAGTATTAAAACAGACCAAATCAGACCCTGGGTTTAGAGACTGTTCTGAAATAACTACTCCCAAGAAGTGCATTCCCCTCAGGCTAACAGATTAAGAAGGGCCTGTCCTGAGTTATGTGCTTAACTTTTGTGATCTGTGACTCCTGAAATTTTGAACCCTAAACAATGTCATGAAAAATCACTAATGATTTGGCAAAGCAGAGCATTAGAAGCAATCTTCTGCCAGTTAGCCAGCTCTTTTATAGTTACTCTACATATTTATGCAGTTCTGAATGTAATAGCTGAAATGATCTGTAATCAGCTCGCATATTCAACTCCTGGCTGATTTTCTCCTGTCACAAAGAAACATTATTTCTGTGAATAAAATTAAAGTCAAAGTTATTTTAAAATGAGGGGTTTTTGTGGGACATCTGAGGAAACTATGCAACGAAGCATGCAGCACACAATCTTGCATATCTTTTTTGTCAGTAAGTTAACAAACTCCATTGGCAGATAATTCCATTAAGACAATGAGACAGTGGAGCTTGTCCTGTGAAAGTAATCCTAGGTGTGGTACAGTTGTTAATAAAGTGTTAGAATCACAGAATCAAAAAGCTAATTTGACTCTTGTGATGTAGTTTTATTTGTGTCAGACTCAGCCCAATTTAAGCTGGCTCCACACCTGAGGAATGGTTCTTCATATTTCCAGCAATGCTGGAACTCAAACATGGATACCTGACAAATGTGAAGACAGGGTTCAAAAAAATTATTTGCCCTTGAAGGGCATTTGTCAGAAACCTTTTCTTCAGAGAAAAGTTATTAGCACAGTGCTGCAGTAAGGGATGGTGTCTTGGTTGGAGCCTGACAGGACCCTGTTGTAGATATAGTTGCACTAATTTTGAAAATTTTTACTTCCCTAGACCACAGAGAGCTGATTACAATCTCCTAAACAGGATTTATAATATTTCTGTCTCAAATCTTCAAGTCCCTTATGTTTTCAGATAAATAGAAAGCACATCTTAGAGGGTTGTTCTCCATTTCCTCCTCCAAGTTCAGTTCTATAGTGAAAATAATGAAACGCTACAGAAAAATATTAAACAATTAGAAATGAGTGAGCATTTCAGAATTGCAGAAGCTCATATTCTTATATGAGTGCTCATATAAATTAGCACTTTAAACTGCTTGATTTTACCCTACTGAGATTGATTAAACTCACCATGTGCTCATATATAAAAAATAAGGGAATTTTTTTTTAAGAACTCATCTAGCTTTAATTACAACCTGCTGTGTATTACACAGAAAATACTGTTCCAAAGTACTGTTTTCAGTTCACATTTGATATATTCAAATTAATTAATGGCTAAAATTTTAAATGACTAACAAAGAAACAAAGGTAGCTGAATTGGATAGTTTAAATTACTGTATAACCAGGTACTAGAAATGAGATAATTATTGTCTTGCATGGCACATCCAGTCCTAATTTTGCAAATCAGCTTAATTCAGGTAGAGTGTGCTTTTGCTTAGTAGAATGAGAAATTAGATTTCTTTTTTCTTTTCTTTTGTAAAACGTGTTCTCTTTAAATTAAAGTCTTCCAGGAAAAAAAATAAACATGAGCTTTAAACTCATTTACTTCAGAGCTTTAATTTTGAAAGTGATTAAGTAAAACTACATTCCAGAATTAGGGTCCACTTCAGTCTAATCTTCCACTTAGAATAAGTGAGGAACTTTATTTCTTTTATTGATGGTGTATAACAAAAGGCAATGCAAAGACCAGCAAGATCTTTTTTGATACGTTAACTAGTAAAGCTAAGTTAGTCTGGTTATTAAATTGTGGTCACAAGAACTGCTTTGAGATCTCTGCCTAGCCCTGCTTTTGCCAATCATGTGAGAAAATTTTGTGGTTCACTCTCTTATTAGGTGACTAAAAACTGTGACCTCCCTGTGTTCTCCCAGTGAAAACCAAAACCAAAGCAAAGATAAAATATTGTCTTGAAATATCTTGAAAATTTGCAAAAATTTGAGGAAAGTAAATGTTTTTTGAAAATATTCAATTGTATCCATTTCCGACCAGTAAATAACTAATCAAAAAGGCCTGACATGCAGGAAAATAAAAAATAGAATCTCCCTTCCCCCTCAAAAAACCCCCAAACAAAAGAAATCCCAAAAAAGAAACCAACAACAAGCATACAAACAAAAGAAATCAACCCCAACCACAAAGAAAAATAAAAGAAAAAGAAAAAAATAGGGAAAAATTGAAGCAAACTACTTAAGCTGTCTGGCACCTCCTTTTAGAGACCAAGTGCCTACTATCTAGGTTTTGGGAAATTAAATATGTCAAGCAAGCAATATGCTTCTTGGTCAAAGTCAATATAGAGAAAATCACTATATAAAGTCAAAAATACAGTCTCACGTATGATGACAAACAATAGAGAAGAACTCAGATAAATATCAAACCAAAAGAGGAGATTAAAAGGTAAAGAGAGAAACTTAACAATCTAAACAAATAGATTTATCAAAGAGAACCTCATGAATTAGCTCCATTAAGGAGAGTCTGAACATGCTGATGTGTGTGAGGTTAAAACTCAAAATTTAATATGCACATAAAACAGATTTTTCATTAAAAATATAGCAGAAATATAAGAGCGACTTTTAAGCTAGGGAAAGTCAAAGTGGCCATATTATCTCACAATTAAAAGCAATTTACTTGGCATGCAAATAAGAAGCCCTTTTTTTTTTTTTTGTTGCTTACCTAAAAACACTTCAGATATTTGATTCTGAGAAGTAATTAAAAGACAAAAAAAAAGTCTATAAAGGACATGCTGCTCTCAGGCTATATTTTAGATAAAGTACTAAGAAACAAATAAATCTATGTGCCAGCAGCCAGTCTGAAACAAAGGTAAATCTCCAGGAATAGTGGATATCCCCTTTGAATTTTATAAGATGTGTCACTTGGGGGTAACCTCCAATTCTGTTATACTCTGCTACAAAGACCTGATCTTATGATGATTTTACTTGGCCAATTAACTGTGAATCATAAATAAAAAATAGAAAGACACTAGAATCCAAATTAAATTCCACATTCTCTGTCTTAGACACAGTTCAAAGTAGATTCACGAAGGGTTAAACACTTTGTAATACTCACAAGATTTGCTCATGGTGTCAGAAAAAAAATAAACCATTTTCTATGCTTTCACTAAATTTAAGCATACTTGACCTAGAATAGAGCAGAACTTCCTGTTTTAAGTCCTATCCCATATAGAACCCATGCTTCCTGCTCCATTCCAGGCAGGTGAATAGCTTATTCACCTTTATACAGCTAAAAACAGCTGCTTAAATCAACAGTGTTGATTTAATTCTCTTGTCTGAATTGCAGAGAAGCATGTCCATAATCACTTTTGCTGTTGGCAGGGACCACAGAACACTTTGTAAAGAGGATAGAACGCTGTGAATCCATCATACAGATCTGACATGGAAGAATACAGCAGAAAAAAAGATTAGAAAGTGATGATGTCATATTATTTTTACCTAACCTGAACAGTTTCTTAAAGTAAATACATAAAGCAATCTGTGATTTCAGGAAAGTGTCTGGCTACATGGTAGATAATGCCTGATAGAAAGCACCAGTTAAATCTGCCTTACTTAAAGAAGTTATTTCACCAGAGAACACTTGGATTTGATAATTTATTCAAGAATTAAAATTTCATGAATTCAAGATTTCAGTAAAAATGAAATACCAAAACACTGATATATTAAATAAACAAACAACAACTGAAGTGCCAAGGAGAAATGCTATTCCTTAGCGTGTGTTTTTGTTTGTGGAGGAACCAATCATTTTTTAGTGAAGATTTCATCAAATTATACGTTTAATTTCAATTTTATCTAATAATCCACTCATATAGGTCACAGGTATCCATGTAAAATCAAAACAGATTAAGAAGAGCAGAGTTCATATGAGAAACAAGACAATTATTTTTTTAAATGTTACATACTGCAATCAAAGTAGAAAGATCAATGTATAAGAGGTATTTAGACTTGAAGAAGAGAAATCTACATTTGAAAAAGCAGCACATCACCTATACTGCATCAGGAAGAAATGGTGCCATAGACAGAAATTACCTCAGAGATTTCCTTTTCACCTTTAGATTTGTCCCACTTTAGGAACAAAACACAAATAGTTCTGGTAGACATCACTGAAATCGTTATTTCACTCTCTTTTTTTACATAGGTTAACATGGAGTTTTCTGAACTAATTTTAATTTGAACTAGATTGTGCATTGAACAAGCAAACCATGTGGACCTTAAAATCATCAGTGAAATCATTAGAAGTCTGGATAAGTTATACAAATGGCTAATTGTCCTGTTGAATGTATACACTTAATATGAACTTATCTACACTTCTCCTCTGGCCACTGGACATAAAACTTCAGCAGCATGCCACACTGGGCAAATGCAAAGGAAACTCGGGCTTATTTCAGACGTTTGAATTTATATATCCAAAGTTATCATCTGACATACAAGAGTATTCCTTATGCTAGCCATATTCATGCCTTTATTACATATGTAGAACATTTATTCGTGTGAAATACATTAAATAAAGGGCAGTTCAGTGGCTCCTGTGTTTCTGTCATCTTTCACTCCACTGAGGATGAAGTGTCCTGTTGGAAACATCGTATTTGTTTAACCTGTGCAAGCACCTAAATGTACTTTTTCTACATCTTGTGGCAGTGAACAGTGTCAGAAAATCAAATATTTTTCCTGCAAGCTATAGGTAGTTCTAATGTCTATGTCACCACTGCTATTTGCAGAATTCAAATGCTGCTTGTGAGAATGAATGGTTCTAGACCAACGTATAAGGGGACTGTGTTAATGTCTCAGCATGTTTGGCATAAGATTTTTCTGCATACACCTTTACTTCCCAGGGTTTGATTTATTTCTGAAAAGAATCTGCTTTAGAACATCGTGGGACTCCTACCTTCAGGAAATTGAATTCTTTCAAAGACTCCTCATTCTTCGGAGAAAGAAACATCATTTTTGATTCCAAGTTCTTGGGTTTTTTATTAAGTGAGTCATTACATGCAAAGCTGCTCTTAGTAAAACAAAATATTTAAGAAATCAAATTCAGTTTCAAAACTATTTAATAAAATATTCCAGTGTAATAGTAGAGAAATCAGACAAAATAATAGAAATACTTTTCCTTAAATGTGACAATTTTCTTCCTATGTCTGTTTTATATTCTCTTTCATTCTTTTGAATTTCTTGTAGAATCTTACATTATATCAAAAGAATATATTTCAAGATCTTTGCCTTTCTTGGCACCTCTTTTTCTTTTTCTTTCAGGTGGGTACTAGCTGGGGATTTTCATTAATTTTCTTCAAGGAGGTCTGTACCTCAGATTTGTGGGAAATTCATATTTAATGGCTACATTTGCTCTTCAGAACCTTCTTTTTTTCCCCTGAAAATAAAATTATATTTAATTTTGTAAAAAAATTCTGTTAGTAATTTAACAGGCTTTTCACTGTGATTGTTCTCCACCCAGGAGATTTCTTTCTGGAATAACAGGGTTTATGCTTCTAGTAAATATATACTAGACCTTCTCTGCTCTAATCTTCCATGATAGCCTTTTAAAGTATTTCTCTTTCCCCTTTTTTTGATGAAGAAAATTTTAATGAGCTGCAACATTTTGATTCCACTGTAAATACTAAAAATGAAAACTGCTATGACTGAGATTAACTTTGAAGACTTTGAAGTGCACGTATTTCGGCTCTTTTCTGTTACTTTGTTCTATTAGATTATATTCATTGGCACTTCTTTCAGCTTGGTTTCTATCCAGAATGATATTTCACTGCTGAGATTATCAAGGCTGTTCTACAATACAAACTTAACCTTTCTTTAGAAGTTCCAAGAGTGTCCTGTTCAGCCCAATTTAATATTATCTAACACATTAATTTTTAGTATCTCCTGAGATTTGTGATGTGTGCATAAGTTTCTCACTATTGCCTTGAACATGAAATTCTGCTATTATTCTGGTCTTCTCTCCCTTTGATAACAATGATAATAAAAAATGTCAGAATTTCTTATTTTACTTACAGAGTTCTATGCATATTTCACTTTCTATACGATTTAATTAATTTTTCTACATTTAAAAAGGATTATGTGATATATTTCTGTTCTGGTGATAGTCTTTGCTAGGTCTTTTCCTCTAGATGTTTTTTTGCCTTTCAGTTTGTTCAGCTATGACTATACAGTTCATTCCTTCAGTGCATCATAGAAGATATACAATAATCTATCACTTTTTCTTCTTTTCTGGATATATTTTATATACACTTATTAAGATCATAAACCCTAATGGGTTATAATTTGATTATAGTGCCATCTCCAATTTCTGGGATGCAATTGTAAAAAACTAAATTTTTATCACACAGTTTCATTATGATGCATTTATTATCATTCTTACTTTTTTTTCCTAATTTTTATAGGTTGCTTTCTCCTATTTAAGTTCTCTTTTTCTTTTTTTTTAAATGAAGACTTTTTCCATTCTCACATTTGTTTTAAGTCTCTTTTAAACTGATTCACTATTCTTTTTTTTTTTTCACATTTCAAAATACTTTTATACCTAATTATTTTGCTTGCTAAGTTATTGTAAAATAAAAGTTATGGTAAAATATGAATGACTTTCAGCTTCTCTCACTTTCATATCTGAAATGTATGTGTTAAAATAAAGTGTTAGGCATGTTAGTGAAACAAATGAATGGTGTGATCTCCTCAACAACTCCAATTTCTATTTCCTTTTGTCAGCACTGTTTCTGAAAAGAGTGCAAAAATGAAAATTTCTTTTTATTCTCTTTTCCATGCAATAATAAATGGGGAACTATCTATCTGCTTATTTGTTCCAATCCAAGAGATTTGGGACTAAAACATACAGCTGTTCTGAGAAGACATTGCCAATTAATTAGAGGAGCTCTGTGCATGTCTGAGGGATTTTCCACCTGGGAAGCTGTAGGAGAAGTAAACATACCCATGAAGTAGTCAAACCCAGTTATTTCAGAAGATATTACATTTCAGACAAGTTTTGCCAAAGCATGAGTCTATTTCTGTCAGAATATTGTCCAATTCACCCATTTTGACTGACTAGCAGCTGAGGAACTGGAATGTTCAAGACCAGTCCACTTCTGATGCATGCCCCAGGGACTCCACATCAGAAAATTTGAAACTCTAGGCAACTTGATAGGAGCACAGAACTTTAATATCCTCAAAGTTACCAAATCTAGGTCTCTTAATTCCTTTGTGTGCAGCTAGGAGCCTGACATCCCTACAAACCATGCCTTGATACCTATTTCTCAACACATGTTTTCCAATGCATGAAATATCTTAGAATTAAAGTCTTCTTTAAATGTTTGAATTTCAAAAAGAATGGAAAGTAAGCATTGAAAATGCTTTGAAAGTCTACCACTGGTATGTTGCCAACACCTAGCCCTCTATAGCTTCATGTAGCATTTAGAAAGAATTAGCTAAATCAAGGTGCATTCATGGACAGCATTAGGTATTATCAGATTTGCTCCACATGTTGGGAGTAACTTTTAACTGTACTTATTCAAATAACTTAAACAATAGAATTTGATACATTTTTCATACAACAGCATTTAACAGTCTAATTCAAAGACCTTATAAATCAATGATTAAAAGAGGGTAATTAAGAACCCTTAAAGTACCATGATATTCAATTACTTAAAATACAAATATCTGCCAAGTCACATGGCATTTTTGGTAAGTGCATACACATTAATGTCTTCTTCTTGTTTACTGATATTTCTTAGATCTTCCAGAGGTATTGTAGAACTAGTTGAAAAACATGAATAATAAGATGGAGATACTAAAAACCACAATTTTTGTTTAAAAAATTAATTTTGAAAGTAAATATGTAGACTAATGTAAGAGAAAAAAAAATTCTAGGTTTCTTTTCCCCTTTTTCTGTAAATAGTTTCATTTTTGTGTGTGTGTGTGTTATTTCCTAGTTTTTTACATCTATTTTTTCCTACCAGATTTTATCAGTTTTCACATTTGTGTTCACTTTTTCTAATCCACTATGCAAAGGTGGATCCTAACACAAATGAGGATGTGAAGAGTAAGACAAACTCCAAAATGTACAGAAACACAAAAGAAGAAAACCAAAGCCCCATATCTTTAATATAGGTTTTGACTGCATAGGATACCCACACTCTGTTCTCTATACAACTTTTAAACTTTCTGAGGGCCTCACCACTACTTCAACGTGAGCTAAAATGTACGTACTGACAGTAACTAAGCTAGGCCTACAATAGAAAGAAGGATTTTTTTCAGATAGCACATGCTGGAAGCTTGATCTGAAACAGTTGTTCTTCCATGAACCCACTTCTAACAGTGATTTCTTTATTTGCATTGCACTGAATACCAAGTAATTTACAGTGATGAGAGGCATTTGAAGAAACTAACTAACCTCACTCCTACAAGAAACTGCCTTCTGGCTGAGAAACTAGTAGTTGGTCATGTCAGACCTTCTTTTTGTACTTTTAAAGAATTACTGGATCAGCAAGAATAGGAGGGGAATTCTTCACTACAATATGAGTATTGTCCAGCTTTTAACAGTCAACAGTCTTGTCAAAAGACAAAGAAAAAAGCTTAAAGTATTTTTTGGTACTGTTTTTCAAACATATAGTAGAGCAATCTCAGTTCAGGAGAAGGGATGCTCACAAAGGCTGCCTGTGATCTCGTAGTCTCTCTGAGCTGGTTAGTGGACCAGAACAGCCCTGGCTGAAAATTGATTAATTCATGTCTCAGTCCAATCTTTTCAGTTGAAGATTAGTGAGCCTGAGCTCCATATTCAGTCTATTCAGGCAAACACTAACATCCCCTGTTTTTTTGTCTTTGTTAAGCTCCCCTCTGGCTAAACCTGAGGCTCTTAGGTTGTTTTACGGCCCTCAAATATTTTCATTAAGAATTATGGGGCCTGTAGAAACCATGTGAACCTCATATCTTCATTGTAAATCAAATGATAGTGGGACACACGAGGTGTTGCACAATGGTAAGTGAATGCCTGTTAGTCAGGGAACACAATAATGCAAGGTTGCTTAAGGTGTTGCCCTGTCATGTTAGCATGACAAACCATTTGTAGAATGTTTCTGCTTGAACTACACAAAGGTATGATGCTACATTTTTCACACAACAGTCATTATGCAGTACTTTGTGACCATTGCACTGTGCCCACACACTTGAATAAATCTAATCTTTCACATCCTTTCACTGTAAGTGCTCTTGTTCTGATAATTCATATAGAGATACTGGGGGCAGAAAATACCTTTCAGAAACTACAGAGCATGGACAGTCTTTTGTATATTTGGATTTCACAGTGTTTAGATGCAATATTCAGTTGATTTTATAGGGACAGTTGTAGCAATTAATCATTAATTGATCCCTTTATAAAAGAGATATGGTTTAGCGGGTTTATTTTAAAAATCTTCTCAGAAATGTGTTAGATTTCTAACAATTAGCACTGAAATATGACAATTCTTCAGTCTTGTCTCAAAGAGAGGCCCTTTGACTTAACCAGAAATAAAACGATAGGTTAAATTTTCTGTGTGTAATTTTCAGTCTTTTAATCAGAAAGTGATTATATCTCTCTTCTTTTGATATTCAACATTTGTAAACTTATTTGTAACATTGAGGTGTGTTTTGAACTGATACCATAACAGCTGTTTCTAGAAATGGAAAACATTTCTGGTAAATGAAAACCATTTAGAACCAAATGCATACAGTGGACTATTGAATCAAGAAGGGTGTTTTCAGCTTCTGAGTTTCTTCACATGTGAACTTTATCCAGCAACTTGATAGACTTTGAGTTGTAGTCACTGTGTGATGAAGGTATGGTTCCAGAATACCTACATAAAATTAATGTAAATAATTAGCTGAAACGTAACCAGATCTTTGGCAAGGGACAGGAAACAAGAGTGATCACGTTAAATGAGTCAGTTCCGGCAGCAGTACACAGCGTGTCTGTGCTAATCAAAGATGAGGCAGAAGAAAAAGCCACATCAACCATTATGCAGGTTGCTATTAATCATAGTTTAAGATTACCAGGGATTTTATATAATGTGTATTGTTGTACTTGTCTGCCTAATATCAAGTCAAAGTGTAATTTCACACTGCTTGGAATACTAGATTTTTCTTTTCCTTCCTTTTTCAGCATTTGGAGAGAAATATCAAGAGGATCTAATTGTTATGTTGGTGCAACTGATTTTGAACTCTCTTTCCCTATAAAGTCATAGCCATAACAGCATTACGTAAAAAGAGCCATTCCCAAGGGTTTCCTAGACCTCCAGAGAATATTTTCAAGAAAAACTTACTTAATTGACACTTTAATTTAAGAGATATTATCTATCAATTAGAAATAAATGAAGGATATGATTTTTGAAGCGGCAGCCTTGTTCCAACTCCTATTAAGTGCTGCAGTGTCTGGATCAAGATTCTTAGAATATATTCTCGAAATTGTATGCTTTAATGAGTCAGGACAACTACATTAATACATAACTTTGATATTCTTGTCATCATGAGTGATATTTTTTCCTATAAATATGAATGCAGTGTGGATTAAAAGTTAAGTATTTCAAGTCAAAAAGTAGATATTGAACCATGAGTGGAAGATAAATCATTGGTAGCTACCATTTTCCACTCTATTTGTGACAAAATATTCTAAGTTGGCTGAAGAGAAAGAAAACAGAAAAGCTTTGGCAAAAGTAGAGCTACTAAGCAGACATCTACATTGATGATTTCCCTGAAAAAGGCCAGTGCCAGAAACGAGAAAAGGTTATTCCAGTTTATAGCCAGCTTTGGTGATTCCTTTGGTCTGGTACTGATCACAGTAACACATTAAACCTAGTGCTCTGAAGATATCACATAAAGTACAATCAAAACGGTAGAGGATTTAGAGACATTCAAATTCAGTTAATTTCTGTGCAATGTCAGAGGCAGTTTTGAACTGATTATGAGAGAATCAAAATATTCTCAGAGGAAGAACAAGAACAAGGATCCCAATTCTTCATTAAGAAAGGTTTTTATCCTTGAAATAAAAGCATTTGTCAGTATTGACCAGCTGATCAGAAGGAAAAGGGGAAATTTTTTTGCCTCACACTTCTTTCTACACTATGAGAAAAGAAGTCTAAGGCAACTGTAAGGTGTCAAACCAACTAAAATGATCTGCAGATCACTCTTAAAAAATAACGTCCCTGAGGAAGGTAAACTGAAGTCTCTCATATTGCATCTTTTTTAAAAAACAGGATGTCTAAAAATTAGAATGCACTAGAAGGAATAGAACATATATTTTGATTAGGTTCTTAATTTGCCTGTCCGGAAACTGTATAGATGCGTGTTAGATGATGCTTTGTGATTTTAGCATGTATGTTGGCATGTTAAACAAAGGAATTAATCCTTTCCTGTTTCAAAGTTACTTTTCTTGTAATTTGTGTTCTGATATTTCAGATAAATAAAGAACTATTCAGAACTATTCAGAACTATTTCAAATAGTATAAAGTATTTCTGAATTGGTTTCCAGGTGACATACAACAACATTTTATATCACATTTGTTATATCTTGAATTCTCTTCCGCATAGAATCATAGCAATTGCATCAAGAGACAAAGAGACTTAGATACTTTTAGAAAGAAAATTTCTCCATAAGGGAAAACAAATGTACATATTACGAAATGGGAAAACGTTAAAGCTACTGGTTCTACTGTTTCCCACAGTGAACAAAAATTCCTGTGAGCTGGGCACAGAACAAACCAAAAGAATGAGTTATTGAGTCAAAACAGTTTGAGACAGTGTCTGTTGTGAAAAATTAGGCAAACTCAGTTCCTGTGTAAATGAATGATGCAATGAGGGTAAAAAAGTAGGCATGTTCTTACCTTTTAAAACATTAAAGAACAGACTACATAGAAATTGGAGAATCAACAGTCTGGAGTTTGCTGAAGTTGTTGGGATGTGTTCCAACCACCTTGAAGATTTTAGAAGAGATACAGTCAGTGTAGAATTCTTGATAGTATATCAAAAGATACTCTCAGATTAGTAACAGTAATTGTAATAACCACAATTCTGACACAAGTTTTTCCTGAGAAGCCAAGAACAACATATGAAAAGCTGTCATATATTTCTTGACTCTGGCCGAATCTGATCTAAACAGCAACTAAAGAAATAAAGTCAGTAATGATTTGAGGGCGTAGCTTGTTAGAGCTGCCTAACCCACAAACAGGCTTCCTGGAATAGTTGCAATTGGATCCACTCACAGGTCTTCACCCTCCCATGAGAAGCTCTCACCTTTGTAAAAGAAACTTACTGAATACGTGGCAAGAGCTGAATTTTGTATTTTGAAGCCTGAACTGGTAGCTGGTTTGATTTTCCTTCTTAGGCTAGGCTAAATACCTGCTATGTGAGCAGAAGACTTTCCCTTGCAAGAGAGGCAGAGCTGGCACCAGGTGTCAGGAACTTCTATGGCTCTTCCCAGGTTCACTGGCTCCATTACTCCAAAGCCAGCTGGGTTGGCTTCACATCTCAGTGTGATTAACAGTGGTTCTCCCCATACCTGTCCTCTGATTCAAAAGCAGATGAGTTTCACTGGCTAGTAAGTTCATAAAAGCAGATGATCCCAAACCTGTATATCAGAATTCAAATATTCAGACATGAAAACTGGTTTGGTTTTTTTCTTGTGGTAGAGGAGAGATTATCCACAAAAGTTTTGGTGAAATTTAGCTGTTTAACCAACTTTCCTTCCCTTTGGGGTCAATCAAATTATTCTTTCACCTTGATAGGTTACACCAATCCTTATACTGATTTCTTTCTTACTAAGATCTAGAAAATTATTCTTAGTCAATAATTGCCAAATAAACTGCAACCCAGAGGAGAGAAAGCTTATTGGCTGCTTCTTCAAAGATGAAATTGTTGTACTTGATTTTTAAAATAAGAAAAGCTGTTCAGTAACAGATGGATTTTCCATCCTTCTGTCTTGTGACCTACTGATCAGACGAGTAATCAATCAATTGATCTATCTTTAAGCATATGGAGTAATATCTTGTCTATACATTGATCTATAAGTCTGTTTCTGTCTTGTTCCATGAAAATGAAGTAATTTCTTCCTAAATGTGTTTCACATTAACATTGTTCTTTTCTTGATTATATTGAAAGTAGTTCTGTGCCTTTTCATCAGTTATGCAGTAATTTGTTATGATAGAATCAAAAGGGCAAAAAATCAGAAAAACATAAAGAATGTGGTACGACTGCAATACAAATTGAAAAGACATTCTTGTTCTGTAATATATTTGCAAACTGGCAGTTTATCAGAAACTTTCTCTAAAAAAAGAACCTCTCAGTTAGCAAGCCTGGAATAAACTCTTACTCAAAACCAAAAGGTCTGACCCAGCTGTTGGCATTATTCATATGAACTATTTCACTGGCATAATTAAAAAATACTTTAATGTTTTGTTTCAAGTATTGTTGAATGCAAATACTGCAGGCCAAGCATCCTTCTTTCAAAATAAATGAGCAGTTGCAGAACAATAAAAACAGTTGAGGCATTTATGCTAAGACATGAAAAGCGAGATGCCAAGGCGGGTTTCAAAACCACATTCCAAGCATTTTAAATGCCTTTTGATTGTTACCACAAATCCACCGATTGTTGTGAAAAGGGTATGTGTCATCAAGCCACAGGCAAGGCCTTGAATACATCTGGCTCAACGTTTGTAGCATTGATGTTAAAACACGGCCCAGTCACAGTTATGCAGCAACTATTCCCAGTCCCTCATCACTATCCTTTTGTGGGAGCATGGCTGACTCTCTGCTAATGGCATAAAGTAATTTAAAAAATCAGGATGAATTAATGCACTCTTCTCTACATAAAACACATCTATGATTTTAAAGCTACACCACACAGTAAAACTGCATTCTTTCATCAGCCACTGTTTGCTGTGATATTTTAAGGCTCCAAATTCCCCTAGAACATTTCAGTCATGCAGGCATGTCTGTCTGTCTGTCCACATTGTAAGATGCTCCTTTATGCCACTCTAAGTACCAGAATAAGAGCACAAATACTTTAAACTGAAATGCTTCCTGAATAAATTTCTGTCACTCTCCAAACCAATAATAGTGACAAGAGCAGGGTTTCTGGGGAAGATCTCACAGGTAAGATTTCTTTAATCCATTTTTCCCGAATAAATTTTCTCCTGCACCTCAAAATTTCTTTTGTGTTAGAAGGAAAAAATTTAGGGTTTTGGTTAGGCAGAAATCTGGCCAGAAGAGAATCCTCAGTAAATAGATCCAGCACACATGCATTGACTCAGCAACTATCTTGCATTTGATCTTCAGTGTACAAAATCAGAGGACTTGATATTTCCTGTGTTCAGCAGCCTCATTTCAGTTGATCTAGAAAGCCTATCATCATATATGTCTAAAACCACATATCACTGGTCCAGTGCATCGTGGGTTCAAGGCTAGCATATCATGACTAGTACAGCCAAAATTCTGTTCAGAATTTCCTGGATTAAAATATACAGGAAATCAGAGAAATCACACTTAATTGTTGTAGATCTGTCAAAGAAGAAAAGCCTTTGGACTTGTTGAACTTTGTGAGATTCTCATGGGCCCAATTCTCAAAACTGTGCAGGTTCCCCTGGATGGCATCCCTCCCTTCTGTTGTGTCAATTGCACTGCTCAGCTCTGTGTCATTTGCAAACTTTCTGAGAGGGTATTTGATCTCACTGCCTGCCATAGATAAAAGATATTAAAGAGCACTAGTTCCAATAAAAATCTCTGAGTGACATTACTCTTGACTAGTCTCCCACTGGACAGACAACCATTGACAAAAAATCTGTGTGTCCCTCCAGCCAATTCCTTATCCACCACATCCATGTCTACCCTTCAAATTCATGTCTACCCTTCTCTCCAGTGTGGAGAGAAGGAAGTTGTGTGGGACCATCAAAGGCCTTACAGAAATCCAGGTAGATGACATTGTGCAGGCTTCCCCTGTCAACCATTTCAGCCATTTCATTATAGAAGGCCACCTGATTGTCCAAAGAGCATTTGAATACAGAGATGGCATTTAATGCTTTAGAAATAAAATTAAATAACATGCTTTGTTTTCCAACATGGGTGCAAAAGTGGGGAAACTGAACATCAACTGTAGGCATTCACCTCTAGATAACAATATTCCTGTGATGAGGATATTGCCTTTATCCTGCAGAAAAACTTTCTCAACATTACATCAAAGAGATGAAACTAGACCTCAGGCAGCTGATTCCCTGTCCTCTCTACAGACACCACTTAGCTCTAGGAAGTAGTAGGCGAAAATCTTTAATTTAAAGCAGTATTGGATAGACTTCAAATGATCTAGTGAGCCTTAATAGTTATCTGTTCTTTGATGAGATGTCTGGAATAATTTCCTACTTCTGCTGTGATCGAAAGTATTGAGACATTTTCCAGAGTAGTTTCATAACTTTTCACTTCTGATGTTGCTTACAATAAGGAAGAAGAGTCTTTGAAAATCAGGGGAACTCCCTCATAAAATGTTCCAGGAATTTTCTGAGCTTCCTGGAAGTTCAAAATTTGGCTCAGTCAGCATTAGCAAGGTCTTGAGTCATATCTTTTTTTTTTTTCTTACATGTCAGATCTTGCTTTTGTTTTATTCACAAGTAATGAAAGAGCAAGGACTAGGAAAGAAATGGCTGTCCCATCATTGTCTTAGAAGTTCACCTTTAGTCTTCTTTCAGTAGCCTCACCTGACAAGACAGAACAAGGGTGTGTTATCCACAGTAGGGAAAAGGAGATGGAAGGGTATGGAGGAGAGATTATTTTTATATCAGTTTAACCCTATGCCTGTATTGTTTGGGGGAATTATTTTCCTTTGAAAACATCTGTTTAATGAAAAATATAGTTATTCTACAGAATATGCCAGTGTGCAATCTGAACAGCCATGGAACTTTCACTGTCTGTATAACACTTGATATCATTCTAAACTCTATGCACTTCAGTGAGGCTGAAAACACAATGTTATGACCATAAAACATGCTTGTGTTTTCAAAACACTGCTTTTAAATTAGCATTATTTATAATATAATTTATTGAATTCTCATATATTTAGGTTAATGGATGCTGTCCAATGGATCCATTAGGGTTAGGACAAGATCTAGAATTATATGGACAATATTCATATAATTGTTCTCAAATCCTTTGCAGGAAGTTTGCAAACTGGAACTACTATTGAGTGCTACAACACATCCATACAGGTAATAAACAAGCCAAGGAAAATGCAATGAGAACTGGAATCTGATTTCTCACCCAGGCAGTGTAAATGCTATCTATATGACAGCAACAGAATGAAGCAAGTAAAATATTAACTCTAGAGGAAACATAAAGAGTCTAGGGAACATACAAACTTAAAAACTGCAGGTCAGGTGAATGAAGATATCAAGACATGTGGCTGGGGCTACATAAAACAAAGGAAAATATAAAACAGGCCAAATTCTGTTTTTCTGCATTAATATGTTAATGACTTAATTTGAATTTTAGAACTCCTATTTTTTTCCTTATTGAGTTCACACTTAATGGGTTTGTGTCACTGGAAAGGAGAGTAAGGTTATAGAAAGAAATGAAAACTGGATCTGAAAATAGGTAAGACTGGAAAGAACAGGACAGATGGGTCAAACACTAAATGTCTATATACAGTAATGGAAGCCGAGAGGACAGTTGCTGCTGGAACTTCTGTATCTATTAAATATTCTTACACATATGGTAGAATAAGATTCTATAAATGCAGTTATTTCAGACATACAGAGGATGAAAGTGACCATCAATATTTGGTCATCAAACAGATGTTTTGTTGGATAGAGAGGGCTTTAGGATATCTATTTTTTTCCTAACCTGCAATATTAGACTGCTATTTCAAAACATAACCAAATATAATTATGGTATTTCAAAAGATTGTAAACTAAGATTAAGAAACACCAAAATTATATTTTTCTGGGCAATTTAAATTAATTTCTTTTGTGCATATGCAAGTGTTGACAGTCTTTAATGATATCAGAGCCATTATTTTTCGACCTCATTCAGTGCTCAAGATGGCTGTGGAGGTGATTCAGGGTTGAAGATTGTGCTGTCAAGGGATCTGCAACCCTGTTCATTGAAAAGCTGCTTTGTTCATTGTTTACTAAATAAGGAAAAATATGAGTTGAGGATCTGTGAGTGTCTTGAATTAAATTAGGAAACTCCTGGGAAATCCAAGTCTCCAATAAATCCAATGCTGTACAAGCCTGTGAGAGACTATGGCTAATTTGATACTTTCCATTTTCCAAATGTCCACCATAATATCCTTGTCACAAATTTTTAGAAATACTGTGCATTAGCACCTCCCTCCTGAGTTGCACTAAGCTGTATGTTGACATTTTAGAATGCTTAGCAGTGCTAATTTATCTGAAAAAGCCCCAGACTGTTCAGTATGGCACCATAAATTAGTAAAATTACTTGACCCTTATTTAATCTTGTGATATGCAAACCAATGAATTTTATGCACTAGAAATAAAATAATTCTCCCCCTTTTTTTGAAACATTTCCAAGATTAGTTCCTCAAATTGTGAAATATTAAAATATGATAGTGATAAATATGATTGAAAACTCACAAGAAAATTAATATTCTGCCTTTGGTGCAATATTTGAATAATGTGCAAGAAGTAGGATATTTGGCCACCCAGTGAACAATAAAACAAATTGTGAAATAGTTTCTCATTTAGAAAAAAAATAATCTATCCTTGCAATTATAGAGGCAGAGTCCCCATGAGGAGAAAATTTATATGATCACTTAAGTGATTGTCAGAAACAGCTTTAATGTACCAGAAAATGCATTAAGACTTCAGTCTTAGCACTCCACTTTTCTCAACATGTGAATGCTTCTCTTTTAATAGCATTTTCCCTTTTTTAGCCTTTTTATACATAATTTTGTATTTTAATCAAAGAAATTTTCCCAGAACCACTTTTATAGGTAAATTCTGTGCTTGTTAAATGTTTTTTTCTGTTCCCAGTGTCAAAATTTTTATTGACATAAATAGCTACATCAAGATGACTTGTCAATATGTTTTCCTGCTTGCAGACTCCCAGATTATTGTAATCTTCTGTTTGAACATCCAAATCTCTCCCATTGCATAAGACTGCAAAGTCTTTAGAGAATTAGGGCTTTTTGGTTTACAGGAGCTGGGGATAGTAAAGGAGAAAGATGAGATATGTAAGAAACAAAAGTAGTATTAATTATTTGGCCATTGAAGTTTCTCTGCACAGACAAAAAGTTTGTGTGCACAGCTACTCTTCTGATGCAACAAGGGCATGATAGGCACTTATGAATCCATTGCTTCAGGCTGCTTGGTCAGCAGCCATAGAGGTATATTATCTTCAGTGCTTCTTTGCAACCTTGGAAGTAATACAGTTTATTGAAAGCATATGGACTTAGTAATTCAAAAGTTAATATGGTTCAAAATGTCTGATGTCTTGCAGAGCCTTCTCAGTAAAGTACTTGGTGACCTTGTCTGGAGAGTTCCTATTGAAAAGGTGTACAAAGCCATGGACAGCCATTGTGTGAAGCCTCTTCAGCAACACAACATGGGTTCCATGTGTGCAAGCATAAAAGGTAAGTGAAAAATTTAAGTCAGCACTTTGACATAATTAGTAAGCTGAAACAGCTGGAATGCAAAAGGCATTTAAACCTTCCTGCTAAAGGTCAGGGCCAGACTGAGAACTGGGTCGTGAAATATGTAGCTAAGGCAGCTACATATCCCTTAGCCAGATCATTCACTCTTTCTTAGCCCTTTAAGAGATATTTAAAACTTAGCACAGGGCAATATCAACTGATAGGATTCCTACTGGTGAGGCAAATTCAACAAGCAAACTGCTTCACTTATTTTTAACAGTGATGAATTTTCATGAAAAAACAGCTGTTTTTGAAGAACAGGCCTGGCAGTTAAAGCCTCTCCTCATGTGTGTCAGCCTGGCTCCTAGCAATTTAGGGTATCAGCACACCAGAATAGCAAGTAACCATTTCTCAGGTGGCAGCAGGGTCAGGAGCCAGCACTGTGTGCATTTGTAATTCTAATGACCAATGAAGATCAGAGTGCTGTGTGTGTTGCATCAAATTTACCTCTGCAATTTACAGAGAGCTAATCAGATAACAATTTTAAAAGTCAAACAGAGGAGGAAATGTTTTCAGCAGATAATACGTTTTTATAGCAATTCTCATGGCAAAACAGTACAAACTCTGGAATTCTTCCAGCTCAGAGGAATGTGAATGACTTCTGAAGATATCTCCAGCAATTTTGATGGCTATCATAAAAGCATTAGAGTCATTGTGATAAGGTATATGTTAAGAAAAGTGACTACGCCAGCAATTAAGATCCACTCATGACAAAACAAACCAAAAATTGAACTGTGTCATCCTCTGGAAATGAAGAAAGCTTTGACAAGTATGTTCCCATTTAAATTTTAACCTCTTTGCTTCTGTCTAATGGTGGTTGCATGATTTAAGACTGACCAGCACAGTGCAGTTAGCAGTTTATACTCAACACAAACTCTTCAAACAACTCGCCCTATTGCAGCCTGACAATTGCACCACAAGCCCCTCCCCAGTGTTATGTATATTTCTCTGACAAAAAAAAAAGGCTGTATTCCAACCTAGACTGTAAGTATTATCTGAACAGAGTAGTACAAAGCATAATGTTTGTGGTGAGCTCTATAATCACATTGTAGATGCAACTACAGTATGGAATAGAATGAAGTATATTCTTACCCCAATATGTTGCCAAAACCTGCTGATTTTCAATTCAAATCTTTATGCTCAGAGGGAATGCAAAGCCATTAATTCAAGAAACCAGGTTTGAATTCTCTTCCAGTTCACATCACATTCAAAAGCTGACGCAAGGTATGTGTGTGAAAAGTCATAAGTAGCAATAATTAGTTACATAACTTATGGAGCAAGACACGCTGCTTTGTTTTCACAGCTTTCAAAAGAATTCCGTTCAACATTATCTCAGCGCTATTTGAAAGGCATTGATATCAGCCTGAGCTACCTCTATACCATTAAAGTACCCTCTGATAGCAAGGGGGTTGCCAAAGGGCACTTGAGGCCATTAAAGGAAGCAAGTTTGGCTTTTGCATTCCAGACAATTTTCCAGAACTGTTAAAAACCTAGTGAGGTTACTTTGACAATACCACTCAAACATTTCCTAGCTCTCGCTATCCAAACTGCACTGGCCTAGGATTTTTCAGGATATTGCAAAAGAGCAAGCACACACACAGAAGTATTGTGGCATTAATCATCACCAGCTATATGCACTGTGAAGCTATGAGTGTGTTTAAAAGCAAAATTAATATTATAATTCCTCACACTGGGAATACTTCAGAAGGGAAAGTCTGAATGGCTTTTCTCTCCTAAGAATTCACATTATACTCTGTATACCAGCTGTACATATGTAGACCTGTTTTCTGTTGTTTCCAGAGTGTTTTAGACCATGTCCTGAACTTTTATCCTACTCACAGTACTTCTGGCACACACCAGAAACAATTTGAAATTGTAAAGGGACCTACTCCTGGAAGGAAACTCTGTGTAAAGTTTTGACACTGTTCAGACTGCTTCCACTGAAATTATGCAGCTGCACAGGTATGTAGCAGAGACAGATGCCTTATCAGGAAAGATGTAATTTTATTTCTTAACAGCGAATGAATAAGTATTTCTTGCAAAGAATATGAGTATGTGTGCCAAGAGAAATTTTCTCACTCCCTGTTTATAGTTCTGAGGAAGTGCTTTGTTTAAATAAGACAACAAGTGATCATACTTTCATGTTCTAAAAATGGTTATCAGATCTTGAAGTAAAAATTAGTCCTGTGAAAGGCCTAGGCTAAGATATTTCCTATGTGTGTCTCAGGTGTACAGGTAATATCAGGGTAAACTCTTCAATGTTAAATCACTCTCACAGAGAAAGTGGGGCATCCCTTCCCCAGAGCTCCTTCGGAAAGCAGAGAGAGCACAAATTTTTGAAGGTTTTTTCCAAAACTTTTTGATCAGGGTTTTAATTTTTGAAAATTTCAGCCTAAGCCCTATAAATTTTACCTTAGAATAATACTTCCCCCACCTTTTTGCTCTGCAGGTTGCTCCTATCCCTCACTGTTTGTCTTGCTTTCTTTATAGTCCTTACTTTCCAAGGGCCAACTTTAGAACATTTTTCTCCTGCCCAGGGTCTGTTGCAATATCTCCAGCTCCCTCTTTCCTGTTGGCAAAGCCCAGGGAGAGACAAGCTTGGATACACAAGCAGGGACAAGTACCTACCAACAGAAGGTGGGGAAAGACAGGGAGAGAAGTCATTTGGGAGTGCCTTAGGAAGATATCATTGCCCAATAATGAGCCTCATCCCAATTATCTTTGTAATTATATGCTTGAAGTCAGCTGAAGAGTTGAGTATGTGAATAAAACTTCTGCCACATTTTTAAAAATACTATTTGCATCTGTGACTGGGGAAATTGTGGAACTTTGAAAGAGTTGAATTGGTAGTTGGTTACAATTTAAAGTTAAGTTTGATTTAGCTTTTCACAAAATTCAGCCTGAATTTAGAACTGACTCATGGAGGCAGAGCATCAGTGTTTAAATTCTAATGTTTTGGTATTCATGACAACAAGTGTGGCACTGTATATTTTTTTGTAAATATTTAAATTTGCTAGTTCTTGGACTTTTAGTCAGATAAATTGTGCACATGTGTAAGCAAAATGATTTAAGTTGACCTAAGTAAATAAATGATAGGTTCCAAAGTAGTATATTTTGAAGATCATGTATCACCTGTTACTAATCATTATCAGTCCAGTTATTTTCTGAAATAAACGGAAACCAGTGCCTTTTACCAGTGTCAAGATTTTCTTAATCTGCTCTCAGAACACTGGTAGATACATTTTTTCAGTAATGGAAAAGTTTTGAAATATTTTATTATTAACCAAACAGACACAGTCTAATTAAGGTTGGATGGTCACCTTATTTCAAAATACAGACTAGAACTTATATGTATTATATATTTTGCTTTATGCATTATCATTGTCAACACAGCACATTCAAGACTAAGAGACTTCTATATTAATTTTATATAATGTTTCTTGCAGAGACTTTGAATTTTAGGTTATATCAGTAGCTCATTATCAAATTTCACTAGTGTGCAATTATATTTACATAATAAATAAACTATTAATATACATTGGACAGTGATGATCATCTGTTCTTATCCTTGTTGAGTTATTCCTGGCTAATGAGACCTAAATTAATGAACAAATACAGCTCTCACCAGCACAGTTCCGAGTAATCCCATTGAGAATAAATTTGCATGATGACAGGCACTGATGTGAAGCTGTAGAAAATAAGGATGAACATTCATTCAGCAGAAATCATTTGCATACAACTGTCCTGGGAAAACATAGGGATTTTTTTTTTTTTCTTATGACAGAATAGGTTTCTCATAATGACAAATATAAAATATTAGCAATATGAAACTCATTTTCTGGAAAACTTACAATCTTATACAGCTTGACATCAGTAAATTAATGGTATAAATAGTAGACTACACATGGCAACTTAGCAGCATGTAGTCTGCTATCTAATACTCAACTAACACATTTTATTCTGGTCAATTAATTCACAATTTTGCTGACAAAGTCAATAAAATGATCTGACCTGTTGCTAAATTATCAAACAGGATTCTTCATCACGAATTTTCTGAGCACTTCTGTATTTGTTTCTCCAGTTGTTGATCAGGAAAACAGAAATCAAGGATTTCTCTCACCTATTGAAAAGGTCTCTATGAAACATCTATTTAAAAGTAAAAGTTATTCAGGATACAGCCCCCATGCCATGATTACATGCAAGGAAAGAGGTGTTCTGTACTTTTGCACACAGCTCATTGCTCAGAGGAGGATTTAGGAGAGAGTGAGGAAAAGTGAGATTATGTGGAATTCAGAGGGTTTGTGCCTCCTGTTCCCAAAGGGTCACTACTTCATATAATGAAATAAATTGTCCCTCTGATATACGATTATCCTGTGCATCATAGTATTGCTGAGCCAGTTTGGTCTCAGTAAATCTTGATCTTTATACTATGCTTCAATGAAAGGAGTGGTATGCTGCAATTATATGATCATTACTGGACATTACTATTGCATCAATTATAACTGCTAAAGAAGACAATATGCTAAAAAATTATACAGTCATGATAATGCTGATGGAACCAAGTGTCTATGCATTCTAGAACCCATGATTTCTCATGTTTATGAGCTGGTAAATGCCTAACTGCTGACTTTTTTTCCTTGAGGGCAGAAGTCTACATATGTGTATGTCTGTATAGTTTAAAAGTTGCCATTAATTTTGACTGCCCATTCCCTGCTAAGCAGCTACATTTTCTTACCCCAGGCTCAGAGGAACTCCTTAAAACCTCAGGAAGGATGTTCAGACACACACTTTTATGTGACTATGATGTTTGAGACTGTAGGCAAGATGGGGTTTGTTTCCATTTTCTAAATGTAGTCTCTGAAGTGTAAGCTGAGATGCCCAAAGGTTTGTGAGACATTCCTGTGTTGTTAATAATTTTGATGAAGGACTTACAGGTGACTCATGAACTTTTGCACTCACAGCCATTAGCCAGAGAGGGTACCCTAGAGAATCTCAGAACTAGATGACCCTCTCTTGGTAATGATATCTAAACTCATATTCAGTCAGTGGAGTTTAGTTGATACAGTGTCATCCATAGAGCCATTTGAAGTACTCTTCAGTTAAAACAAATTTAGTGAGCTGATGTTTAAATTAACTAAACTAGATTTCAATAGCTGTATCAATTTCATAAATTTCTATTGCCTATAAAGGAAGTCTAGACCGTAATGACACTGTAAAGTCTATAAAGTAGACATAAATATTTAAGTACTTTGATCTGTAAGCTGAGCCCTGTATGACAGTCTCCAGAAGGGCGTGAGTGCCTTTGTGGCTCCCATGACTTATCTGGAAGCCCCAAGTAAACTTGCTGGATCTCCAGGGACATTTTATAGAGCCATTGGATGTCTCTACATGTGAATGAATCAGACCCTGGATGTCTTAGGTGAGGTACATATTTTCTGACCATCTAAAATTTATCAGAATTATTTACTTGGGAATTATTCTCATATTTTGGTATTAATGAGGAGTCAGATGCATTTTAATACATTTTATACAATAAAATCAAATAGTATGTGGCTGATAGGAAAAAGGCAGACTAAAACTTCCAGGATGTAAGGAAACACACTTAAACTATAAATCTAATTTTAAATGCATCTTTTAGTGGCTGGTTTTCCAAATAGAAGTAACTGACATAATTGAGATTTGAATAAATCCATGATAGGTGCATAGCATCTAGCTTTATGTTATAACTAAAGGCATTGTAAAGAGGCTGTTGTTCCTTGTCATGTCCCTCAAGATAGTTATTTTGATGTAAATTACAGAAGGAGAAAGTGAATGCAGTTTCTATCTTAAAGCAAAACCTTGTGGCTCTGCGATATGCTAGGGATATATTTGATTTTTCTCAAATCCATAAATCATGTTTATATTGATTATGAATATCAAATTATTCCAAAACCACTAGAAAGCATTGTACTGCTCTGATAGTAGACTACTTCCAGTAGTCCATGTAAAATGCAGTATATAATGCTTTATTTATTACTATTTGCAGTCATTTTTGCCCTAATGATTGCGGCAAAGAGATGAAGAGCAGGTATGCATTTCCCTTCTCTGCCTCTTGCAGGTTTAGATGAGAAAGGTCTAAGAGTTATTGTCCTAATGACCCAAGATAAAAAGATGGGGAAAAGATTTTTAATAACTTTACTCCATTAAACAGAGAGATGAAGCTTTTGAAGATTTTGCTGTGAACACGGGCAATCGAGGACATCATGATCCGCACTGAAACATAGAATAAAGTGATACTAGAAAAGTCAGATGCATTTTATAACTCAGTCTTCTGATGAAAGCACATGTGACATATGCATGTTTAGAGACTTATATTTCCAATGACATCTGTTCTGTTTAGTACTCCTGTCTCCATGTGTGGACCACAGATGGACAGGCACAAAACTAAGTATGTTCTGCCCATAGACTATTTATTTTTTATGTATTATTATGATATATAGGGAAAGTACACACATTTCTGGAAAACATCAATTGCCAGAAAAAAAGGTGCTTTTACATGTCTCAGCTAGCTCTCTCCCTGTCAATCTTCAACAAGGAGGAAGACTAGCATGATTTTGGTAGATGTGGTAAAAGAAATGGCAGCCAAACTCTTGGACTAGAACTTGTAAGACCAGGACACCTGGCTTTGACACAGGAAGGCTTCCTGGTAGATTTTTATCATGATGTCCATTAAGCTTTAGGACTGTATCAGCAAGATGTTGTAACATGTCTTGCACAGTAAAGTTTCCAGGAACAACATAATGAGATTATTGAAGTCTGAAGAGACATATGGAAAACAGTCTTGTCCCCTTTTTCCCTGCTACACACATTAGCAATCTGGGATTTATACATTGTGTGTGCAGCAGCCAACCCTTGTGCTATCCAACATAAGGCTCAAATCATTAGTATGTTTTCAGTGTTCATATGCTTTCGTGATAACTAATGAAGGAAATTAAAACTTCCATAAAGAAAACGCATAATCCTTTAGCATTAGCAGAATTTAAAACTATTTCTGTAATAGTAAATCTTATGGACGTGAACCCTGTTTTCTAGACTTTCATCCTGATGAAAAAGCACAGTTCATGGTGATAATGTCTTACCTCACTTACCTTCAAAATTGTTGTGAATGGTCCCTGGTCTGTGCAAAATCTACTGCTGTTCCTATGAATTATTGTGAATTAGCATGAAACATGAACATGCAGGATTCCTAGCAACTTAGTGACCTGGCCCTTAAACTAGCTTCAGATTTGGTAGGCTGTGAAAAAAAAAAAAAAGGTTGAGCTTAAAAAAATACTACTTGCATCACAAGAAAGGAAAACGTGAAATAACCATATTTTCAGAAATTCCTCCAAAAGCATTTCAATACAAAATCCTTTCCCCCGAAATGTCAAATTTCATATTTCCAGTGGATGTCTTGGGCTTTGCCCATTAGAGAGAAGAGTCATCTTGAAAATGTCAGGTATCTCAAGGGAAAGTGCTCTTGATCAGAATAACTGGTACTAACTAATTCATGGCAGGACCTGGTTTATGGACAGAGCTTTTAAGCAGTCATTTTATACATTCCTCCACTTTACTTACAAACAAATGATTGCAATTTGCTTTTACCTGTAAAGTTTTGCATGTAAAATGTTTTCCTTCATCAAAATACATTTGGGAGCTGAGGGGAAAAAAACAAAACAAACATTGTTTTATTTATTTTTCCTTAAACTAGAAAAATCTCATAGATGCTATTTTAATTCACCCCATTGTTTGCAAAATTTTTTGACAAGTTGAGTCTTTTGACTAATTACATTTATTGACCACAGTTTAAAAGGAGTTAAAGTGAATTTTTGAGTGCTCTCCGTTCAGAAAAGTAATTTTTTTCTTCCTGTCCTCTTTTTCTTTATCTCTGTCTTTCCCTCTGGATGTGAATATATACCACATCGTTGCTGGCTGTATGCCAAACACGGATGCTTGGGGCTGTGGCTGCCTGATTCTTTGTTCCAGCATGACTTCACTGGCTCTGTGCAGTTAGTGGGATGCACTAACTCTTAGGCACACCTATTTGCATTGAGTATTTGCATTACTCAGCATTTTCCAAGCTATTTCATTAGAAACAGTAAATATTAAACAATGCTTTTGGAATTTGTCCAATAAATTTTCAATGAGATAGCTTGAATGCTGTTAACAGTATTTCTGAAACATATAGAACACAGAGTGTACAGTATGGGACATTTTGAAATCCATTATTGTGTTTTTGAGGATAACATATATTTATATACGTGTGTGTATGTATCTTCAACCAGCTAAAAGTAATATTCAGTTTTTTAACAGGATATGTGTCGTAGTTTGACCTGGAGAGGAAAAACTCAAAGAGGAGTTTTCTCTGTGAGTACTCCCCTGGGAGTTGATAGTGACCAGTTGGAGGCTGGTTTGGTTATTGACAGCGTGAAGAACCAATTGAAGAAAGTTAGTTCGCTCCGTGAACACACATTTTGAAGGAGGTAATCCGGAACTGAGCCCTCTTGGCTTTTCCGGCAGCAGTGCAGGTAACAGGGCCCTGGCCTGGCTCCACTGCAGGCCTGTGGGCCTGGCAGGGGGGCCGGGCCGGGCCCCCTGTCTGGGGAGCTGGCATGTCCTGGCAGAGAGGGAGAGAAGGGGGGTGGCCATGGACAGTGACCAGAGAGACTCAAACTAATATAAAAATCCCAGCCGCTTCCCCCCCCCTTCCCCAGCGTGGCTGGTTTCTGAGATCCTGGCAAAGCTCCAGCACTGTGGCCTTGGTTTTTTTTTCTTTTCCCTGTGCAAAAATCTTAACTCTTTTAATGTTCAGATGAGACTTGCGGACTTTTTCAATCCTCCCTGGAGTGAAAAGGAAAAAGGAGATACTCTGAAGTCAGTGAAGCAAAAGCTAAGTCTTAATTTTTTTAGATGGAAGGAGAATGAGGAGATGCTGTGAAAATGGCTGAAAATCCTTTTGTAAGATTGTAGGGATGAACTGATGTACTGAATATTCCTATAAACCATGGAGAAGACTGGGGGGGGTTGGAAATGTTCCATTTGATAGATCATTTGACCAAAAGCACCTGTGTTGAGAATCTGTTGTCCCGAGGAAAGAAGGGGAGTCTCGGTTTTCAGAGAATGAAGCATGAACAGAGAGAAAAGAGATGAAGAGAACCTTTGCTTTGGAACATTTCATTCTTAAAAGTAATACCCCATGTATTTTGGCCATTGACCCACAAGTACAGCTTTGGGAAGGCTGTGGAGTTGGGAGGAGTGCCACGACTGCAGATACCGGGCGGATGCAGAATTGTGAAAATGAAACCACAAGAAGACTGTTTTTCTACTTTCTTGTGGAAAAAATCCCTATAGCCTAACAAGAGGAAGCTTCTCACTCCAAAGTGAATGAAAGAAGGGGCTGTTTGGGTTGGGAATTAATTGAAGCAGTTTTTTGTATGTTTGTTCTGTTGTTTTGAAGGTTGAGAAAGGGAAGGAAAGAGTGGTCTGACAATCTTATTCTGGATGGTTTTTTTTTCCCCCTTTGTGTAGTTAATAAATTTCTTGTTATACCCTCTTAAGTTTTAGGCCTGCCTTGCTTCTACTCCTGGTTCTGTCTCACAACAGAAAATGAGTATATCTTAATTGTCAAATCAAAACCTTGACAATATGGTTGGTTATCAATTTCCAAATCATTTGCTTTTTCTTTCTTTTTACTTTTCTATAAAAAATTCACAATATTTTTTCTTGATTTTTTCATGACATTCGCATTTCAGACATTTCAGTCAACTCCAGTTTATAAATACCCATCAACAAAATTTTTATGAAGCCACAGACCTGAATACTAAAAACACATGGTACTTGATAGGAAAAAATAATGGAACAGGCACAGCTTAGTAACTTCCTGGAAGGCAGACTGAGCATAGTGCAACGAGAAACCTGACATAGGTTGTGGTACCAGGTGCTTCCACGAGCAAGATACAGTGTTACTGCACCAGTAACTAAACTTCCAGGATACTTCTCCACTTGCCATAAAAGACCCATCAGGCTGGGTGTTTTGCACACAAATGTGTTAATAATCTTTTCAAAGCTACTATATGCACTTAGTACATTGACATGGAAGATAGTGTGTCAGTGCACCTCAAGTGTCTGAAAACTTTGTCTGAAAAGCCAAAGATCTGTTTTAGAGCTTCATGGTAATTATAAATCTGTTCTAAAACTTGTAGACTATCACTTTTCTTCCAGAAAAGAAGAGCATTGTTATTTGTATTCAATGAAATTCACCCTGTGTTCCAGCCAAAATCATTATAGTTTAGGGGACTAAACAAATATTTCTTCAAAACATGTCACTATATAATAATGTCTGCCAAGGCACGTATACTCTGCAGAAATTAATTCTCTCTTCTTAATAGTCATGATATACAGTTCCAGGGGTAAATCATGGCTCCTGAAATACATTTTCTACAGTAGTCTGGTTTCTGTTGCCATGCTTTAGCATTTTGCTTCAGTTTTGTAGAATCAAACATTATTTTTTTTAAGAAACAAAAAGTAACATTTTACTTTTGCCAACATGATTGGCATTAGATTTTGGTTCTCTTTTTTTACTTGCCAGCAACACAAAGCAATACAGACCTTGGAGTTCAACACTTTCTTTGCCTATTGTATCATAAACAAAATTGGGTTTGTCCATAGAACTTCTAACCTACTCTCTGTTTTGACACTCATTTTAATCTAGTGCTTCTTTCCAAACTGTCTTAGTCATTACAGAAGACTGCTTATCCTTTACGATATGAGGTAGGAGAGGATGTTTCTTGATTCATTACCAGTTTAGTCCATTTTTCATTCATTTAACCCTGAGACTGGAGGCTGGTGGGTACCTTTGAATTTACTCTAAGTAGAGTCAGAAGTATTACATTAATCCATGCAGTTTTACAAAATTTGCCCTCTGTCAGAGCGCAGTTCCTCTGTAAAAAACACCTTGTTGTGGTTCTCTCTCTGGCTATTCTGATGTGGATGAAATAATTCCCAGCTCCTGTTTTTGCACGAGCGAATGCTTACATGTAGGCATAATCCATGTTCTATTACCTCATCGCAATGCCATCTGACCATCCCACATTCACTAATGAACTCTATCAACACAATAGTTCTGTTTCTAAAGATGAGACATTGACATACAATGAAAGATTAGTCCAAGGTCATGTTGGGAATGTGTCTGCATTGCATACTGCAGGAAAGAAGGGAAGCACTCAGAGTTGTCCTACCATGCTCAGCAGCATAAACATTCAGCATCATTTGCTTCTGGGCCTATTTGTATTGTTTTAGATACAGAGGTACTTTGGCTGTGTTTAGGTTTTTCTGCAAATTTATGGAGTTACTCAGAAATAGCTGCTCAGAAAAGCTACTCCTTAATAAACTTTTTTGGACTCAATTCTGGAGCAAAAGAAGCTAATTTACTTCAAAATCTGCTAAAATTTGCTTTTAAATCCAGTTTATTTTGTGAGTGCATTCTAATTTTATTTATTTATTTTATTTAATTCTTGAAAAGGATGCATAAAGGCAGGCAAGAAAATAAGTAAATTTCAACAAAGAGAGAAAACATCGGAAGATTATCAAAGGTCTGAAGTCTTGCCTCCTTTTAAATTATATTTACAGCACATGCTTTAAAGGTGTACATCCCATTAATGCATGAAATAATTATGATATAGGGTCTGAACATAAAGTAAATGCTAACAGCACGAGGCTATACATAGCTCTGCTTATACTAGCTTTAGATATACTAAATTTCAAATTTCTGGGTAAAAATAATAATATGTTGATGGGAGCTTCAGGACACACAGAATCAAAGTCTTGCGAAAAGTGGAAAACTAGTCTTACACTACAGGAAAATTTATGGAACACATATGAATACTCATTGGAGGCTGAGATGATCAGATGTATTCTTTCTGCCTTTTGATGACCTGGACAAAGACACTCAGTCTTTTCAGATTTTTTGCCACTTTCTATATGTCTCAGATGTTTCTCCCAAATCTGGTTAAAAATACATCCATTCAATCACAGACGTTTTTCAGAATGCAGTAGCTGGAATTCTATTGCAGAAGAGACAGCATTGCTCTATGAATTTGATTCTACCTGACAGATGCCCTTTGACACATCAATTTGAACACAAATTGCAAAACCAGACACTAATTTCTGAAGTTAAAATTCACGATTTTCAGAATTTAAAATTTTGATGTTTACTGTAATGCTCTAAAAAGATATTTCTAAACAGTTGAAGGGTTGTACTTCAAATGGAAGAAGTGAGCTGGGATGTGTTTGTTAGTTTTAACTAATGCTAAAGTTACCTTCCTTCCTCTGTTATTCACTTGACTTTTTTTTCTTCCTATTATTTTCCCCTGTTTTCCATTTACTTCTTTCAATCAATAATCTTCATAATTTTAAATTCTCATAAAAATTCAGATGAGAAAGAGAGTTGCTCAGAACTTCTGAAAATCCAGAGGTTTGGTACCTTGTGTTGAGACAAAAGCTCTTGCAAATTTTGGTCTTCTCTCTCTTTACCTGTCTTCTGTCATGTATGACACATATATGGCTAGATCCTCATCAGGAGCAGTGCCATATGGGAAAGATAGAGAAAAGAATTTGGAAGACATGTGGTTCAGTGCAGACCATTGTGTGATATTTGGGTAGTCTGAAATATTTAGTATTTGTTGTAATGTTTTGAGAGAAAAGGACCCTGTTTTCTGCTGTTATTTTCATGAAGATGCCATGTGCATGCTTGTTTGCATATAATTGGTGTGTAATGAAAATAACACAGCTGCTGTAAATAGCACAGCTCCACTGACTTCAGGATATACAATCTGTGGATCATTCCATGATATCTACAGTCTACATCTACAACTCTACAGCAGTGAGTTTGAAATCAGGACAGATACTGAAGCTCTTTAGAATTTTTGCATGAAAGGATTGATAACACTTTTCCCTCTCCACATTGAAACCTGATGCTAAATAAACTCATTAAGGTGACTAAAGGAAAAAAACAAAACAGTGTCACCTTGTAATCAAGTTGTTTATCTTCTATCTGCTCCAGTGGAAAGAAATATGTACATTAGCTGTGCATTGATTTATGCATATTATATAAATATACACACATTAAAAGCAGCATCTCCTTTCCTCATTAACACTTATATGTTTTGGCAGGCACTACAAAACAAACAGGTGGTCTGTTATGAACTGATAGTGTTGTCAAAATTGGAAGAGCTGAGGGAATTCAGACTGAATTTGCATTCAGCCAAACTTAGCATAATTGTTATTGGCACTTATTGCAATGAAACCTGTCGGGGTGGAAAGATTTGTCACTGTGTCTGGCCAAATGCAGGACGGAAGAGAACAGAAATATTTCTAACCCATTTGTATTTCAAGTTCTTCCCTGTGGAAAGCCACTCTTCTTATTCTTCCATGTTTGTTTGTAAGGCATTCATAGATTATGAATTTTAACAGAATCTAACCAGTTATATTACAACAATATACAGACATCTGATGGAAAACTACAACTACCAGTCACAACATGTTGTGTCTGGATGCTCTCTCTAGTTCTGTATCCTCCTAATATTAAATCCCAGATGCTTCAAGGAAAGATGTGTTCCCTGAACGTGTTTGCTAGAATGGGTCTGTGCATAGGGAGAAAATTCCTTCCTGATTCCACTAATTCAAACTGTACCCCACAACATACTACAGATAAGTAGTATCTGTAACAGTGCCACTTCAACCACTATTTTTCCGTATCTCCTTAGAATGTGTTTAATACACATTTTTCTGAATAAGTGTTGAAACTTTGGAGGGGATATACTAGTCTTCATGGTAACTTATCTCAGACTTCATGCATTAATTATATTGTAAAATAATTACTCCTTTCATAATACTTCTTGAAAACACACACTTTCTCGAGACATCAAACCACAGTGCAGAGTGTGCCAGCTACTAAGATCACAGGCAGCAGTGTATCACACACAGTCTGTGCACAGCCTTGTTCATGCCAGTGAAAGCAAGGGGACAGAATGGAGTCACTGCTCAGAAAAGATTGATTTATATCTTCTCAGCATGAGAAATTATGTGTATCAACCAATAGCCTGGGAAGAACAAAAAACCTGAGAATTTAGACTGGATGTCATATACCCCCTTTCTTTGGTAGTGAGCAGGCCTCAGGATTGAAGCTGAGACTTATACTTAATTTTCCAAGAAATCACCATTAAAACACTCTTAATAGCTGTCATGTGGGGAAATGCTGAACATATACCTCCATGTGTCATACTACCACAGTTTTATCCACAAAGTACATTTTTTTATCCTTTTCATAAATTAACATGTTCTTATTCATAGAATATCAGGATCATGGTGGGAGCCTGACTTTCCTTTCTATACACTGCAGAGATTTGTCAAGAAATTAAGAGCTGCATATCTTAACTTTGGACTGCATACTGACATTTTTCAACATATGTTTATGTCTAGCATATCCAGTGTTAGTCTGAAAAACAACATGATGAATGCTAAATTGCCAAGAACTCTTCTTTTAACTACATATATATACATGCAACTCTCATATTCATATGAGTGAAGAACTCCACTCAAGCCAGCCCTTTAGGAGACCAAGACCTGCATCTCAGACAATCCATTGTTTCAGTTAAAATTTCATTATCCATACACCACCAAAGCAAGGTGTTTCCATCTTTGTGCAAATGATCATTTATTCACAGGGACAGATCTTGCAACTAATTTCCTGACAGGTTTCACAACAATAAAAATAAAATAAATCTTCTTAAATAGAGTCATAAGTACTGTTACATAGATGGTTTCGCACTTAATCTTATCAACTCACTAGAATACTAATTTATTAGTAAAGTGGAAATATGAATTACAAATTAAAAAAAATATTTGCAGATACTGCTCATTAAACATTTAATTTCACTAAATCTGTTATTCTTTGTTATCATCTTATTATTATCTTTCTTTTTATTCTTTTCTTAAGAAGGTCAGAAGAAAAAATCAAAATACAACATGCTTGAGGTGTGACTTTTAAAAGAAATGAGAAATGTAGAGCTGGTAAAACCAGTAGTACAAAATGTTGGAAAAAATACTGTATTTTGTTTACAGAAAGCTTATGTTTGGAGATGTTTGAAAGTGGCAACCTTTCAAGGGAGGAAAAAAAACAAACTAAAAAACCTCCATGGTTTACATAAAGTAAACCATGTTACATTTGTTGCTTTCTGGTTTGGCTAGCCTTTCTTGTAGGTAATGATACAAGTGAATCTGGTGACTAATGGATGCATGATTTTTTATGTTGTTTTTTTTTTAATAGTTTCTAGCCAGCCAAGAGCTTTCCCAGACATTGATCCTGTCCATCTCCTCCTGTAAGACACATAAAAGTTGGGGGAGAAGTAAAGAAGAAGAGAAAGAGGTCAAATGATGAGGGTTTTAGTTTGTAGGGGATTGCAATTTACAGTCTATCCTTTTAGGAGTTAAAGCACAAATAGTGTAGCTGCTGAAGTGCCTTTGATCTTTCACTGATAATTGTGTGAGCAAAGAAGTGTTCCACCACAGCAGCAGGCAATAGCCTCGTCCAAGAGTCCTCACAGAGGTGCTCTGCTCTTTGTAACACAGCTCACAAACACAGTGCTAGCCCTGTTCCTCTGAAACCCGCTGGACACAGAAAAGTGAGTGTTCACAAATACACTGGCTGGTTTATGAAATACTCTATGCAACTGTAAACAGTAATTTTGTTCTAACTTGGGGAATGTGTACAAGGTAGCAATCTCTGGTGCAGCCTTATGCAATGAAATCTGAGGAATTATGAAAAGGAAAAGCTCTCCATGTAAAAAAATATGTATATGTAATTCCAAGGCATGATCATCAGCAAGGGCATTCTTGGGCCTCAGCTGAACTACAGAGTAGCACGTCCTGTTTCTATCAAAAGGGAAACACATTCCTGGGGTCAAAGGCCTATTTGTTAACCAAATGCCAGTTACACAGAAACACTTGGGGAAAAGAAATTCTGATGAACTGGAAAGAAACTGGAAAATATGCATTGGTGTATTGAATCCCAGTGAATTAACCAGCTAGACAATGGATTCTGGATGGCACGGTTTTTCTCAAAGTTTACCTAAAGCTCACTATGAGCCTCCAAACCCAGCTGTCTAACCATCGAAGTACTGGGGTTACCTGCCTTAGCTTTGTATTCGAGGTTGTGGTGTGCACTTAAAATGAACCTCTTAATCACCTGCACCATATTTTTGCTCACATTGTGAGTGTCTTCTAAAAAACATGATACGGATTCTTTCAGATGAAACTAAATTGTACATAGAGCCTCAGGAGCACACCCACCACATTGCTGCCGCTAATGGGCATTAGCAGCCAGGGCCAGGCAACAGCCAAGCCAAAGTAAACCTCTGAAACATGTTTAACATAGTTGTGATGGCTTCAGCTACAGCTTTTCCCCATACAGATCCACTGCACTGCACAAGTTGTAAATGTTGACATAGGCTGGGTGAACTTCTCCTTTGTCTGAACAAGTGTGGTGATAAAGAGCTGCCTTTCATTCCTAACTCGAGGAAAAAAAATTACAAAAAATATTACAAATGTGTGAATATTAAGTGGAGAGATTTCTCTGCACCTCAAGCTTAGAGATATCTTTGTAGCTGGAGGACTAAGACACTCACTTCACCGTAGGTTAAGTGTAAGCAGGTGTGTTAGTGTCCTGAATCTTACGGTTCCCACTTTTAAGTAACCAATTGACCACAGACATGACAATAACAGCTACTTGAGTCAGCGTTAGGAATGCCACAAAATGCTGTGCACACAAAACCTGTTAATTTAGCTAGCATTTAGTACTTCTTAATAACAACAGCTGAACAAAGCGCACTTTTGCATGTTCAGATGGCACCCACAAAGTTTTTTTCTGAAAGGATGAGACAGATCTTGGAAGTTCATTTAAAGTACTCAAAGAAATGAGCTGGCGTGACTTGTGCTACTCTGTACTCACCAGAGGCTAGCACAAGTACATGTAAACAGTGACTATAAGTCAGCTGATACTCGTTACCTTGTTTACTTGCTTTATGTCTGTATGTTTGCAGAGGTATTCAAATTAGACAACTGTGGTTGCAATGTTTTGCTGCCCAGTATCAGTGGTTGCTTTGTTGCAGGTGTCATTAGTAAAAACTGGCAGTTGAGACAAGAATCATAAAAGCTAAAGACTAACACAAGCCCTTGCATTTGCTACTGGATAAATATACAGCAACTAACTGCATTTTTGGTGTATGTAGTAGTAAGTGTGGTTTGAACTCAAAGCCATCAGCCCATAAAACACTCAGAGTTGGAGCAAGTAAATTTGATGTACAGCAGTCCGTGAAATAGTCACTCAATAGCCCTTTCCACAGAGGGCTAATTTACAACCAAGATAATTTTTCTCTACTTCAATTAAGAAGTTGAAGTAGGAAAATCAGGTGGAAGAAAAAATGGGTTAATCTTGTTTCCTCATGTGTCTGCCTCCTGAGAAGCAGAGCATGTACTTGATAAAAAGTATAGAGGTTCACATTCAATGAGGTCGAACTAGAATGGCAAGTTGGGGCAAAAATCCTTTTCTGGCTTGAAAACCCTCTCCAAGCTGTAATCCTCTAACTTGCCAACAGCATTGTGCTTATAGCATCTGATCTGGATTTGAAGAATCTGAGCACTGCTACCTTGAACACCTCTCCTTTCCTGAGGCAGCCACATGGTATGTAAACACCCTGGAAAACAGGTATATCCCTAGCAGCAGCTACAAGTGGCACACTGATAAAAGTGATAATGACCCAATTCTCAGGGTGCAAGTTCACTTCCACTCCTCTGTGATACTCATAAAAATCACTATATTTGTATTCTAAAAAAAGCAGAGGTGGCAAAAGCAATCTTAAAAATGCATTGCAATTTTCATAAATACTATTGACTGCTCCACTGAACACTTGAGTCTCTGCCTTCCTAAACAGTGGTTAGGTTGACTTCCATCAGCATGCACATTTTCTGCTCTTCATCAACAAAGATCTAAACAACACCTAGAAAATTGTATCTTCTCTTCTTGCTGTTAAGAATTACTCTAGAACATGTGCAGGCACCCCACAGAGCATTGCTGTCCTGTTAGGTCACCTATTGCTCTGACAAAGATAATTTAGGGGTGATTCCAGACATACAGAGGAAGGTTAATTTAGAGGTCAGACTGTGCTGTCAGCAAGAGAGGGCAGAATTGAAATCTGAAGGGCTGAATGTATGTTCAGGGATGCCATGCTTCTCTGCCTTTATTATTGTGTAGACTTAGTTGTTGAAATTTATCATATAGAGACCAGGTGAGTATCATATCAAATGATTGCAGAATATTCCTTTGTAGTGTGATGGATTTTTGCTCATTTTTGTGTGCTGAGTTTAAGAATCCACACAAACCCTGACTCTTCTTCTTTGTTTTCTTTTATTGTGTGCTGTTTTTGAAGACAGATACTCAAAATCAACGTCAGTTATATAAAGATACACACAAACACAAAAGGAAAAAAAAATAAAATAAAAAAAACCCAGGCAGTGGAATCTGGAATGTCTTCAACCAAGCTATAAACTTACATTGTTAAGAAGAGCCAAACCACAGCCACTGCTGATTTAAAGGAACTCTTGTACTTAGTGATCATCTTCATGAAGCAGAATGCATGGAAAACAAACATTAAGGTTTATAAACAGAAAGTGAGTAAATGGTGCCCAGTGTTGGTCAGCAGCAATTCATTTATAGACTGCTCCTCTCAAACTATCTGCCATTAGAACAAAAGAGCACGGAAGTACTTTGAAACTTCAAGTTTTATTACAGAGTATGAAAATATCCCAGACAAGCTGAAATGAACACCCTTGTCTCTGTGTGTATGTGTGCATACACATGTGCTTTCTTGTTGACATGTGTTATTATAGAGATTAGCTTCCTACAGACATTGGACTCCTCTTTTACACCAGCTATTTTGAGACTAGAATAAACCAAGCAAAACTTTGCAGACATCAATAGTCTGATCCTTACACAGAAGGTCACCATGAACCTCCAGTCATCTAAAGAGCGCTTGAATGCTGCCGGGTGCATATGAATGTGCCTGACCTTAACAGTCCACCCTTGCTCTTGGAGAGTCTCTTTAGTTCTGAAGGAAATTCCCCAAAGAATTGTCTACAGAACAAGGAAAACAGCAATCACATTGGGTGACTGTGATCCTGGTAAGAGCAGGTTATTGGGAGGTGTCATTGAGTAAAGCTAATATCTCTCACTGATTCTATATGTTTTCCTATATAAAATAGAATAGGGTGCAATTTATTATCAATCCGGTAAGAAATGCACAATATTTCATATTATATTTCTTATATTTCTAGTGAACCGCATAAGGAGAAAAAGTGTGCAAGTTTTAAAGATACAACCAGGAAATTCCAAACCTATTTGAATTTATTTGAGCCTCCTGCAGAAGGCCTTCAATTAAAAATGATAACAAAAACGTCCATTGACTTCAGATAAGTGTTAGCCAAGCTTCTATACCTAATAGATTTGATCAAACTATGAATTCTGGAATATTTTTTTAAGAAATTTTTTAATTACTCTTATAATTTTAAGTTAATAATCTATGAATAACTAAAATGTGTTTTATTCATTATATAATACCTGTATCCAGTTCAAATATTTAGAAGCAAGAACTGTTACATCAATAATAGTATGATACTAGGGTGGTAAAATTGTGTCCTAGAAAGGATTCTTTTAGGAAAAAAAAAAGTCTTATGGCTTAGCTGGTGTTCCTCAGCGTTTAATGATGTGGGTTGTTCTGAATTTTCTGTTTGCAGCTAAACTGCTGCCTGGTTCCCTGTGAAGAATGGGCTGGGGAGCCAGTGGAACTCACTAGAGTTTTCTTCCTGACCATCATCCCGAATATCTACAGAAAACTGAGGCATGTAGAAGGATGGGACATACTCATATCTTAGTCCTGAATGATACTGTGACTTCACAGGGGGTGTCACAGGGCCCTGGGCATCTGGATGAGCTGCAAGTCAAGCTGAGTTTAGGAAGGGCTAGTCTTGCAAGCTATGGATGTCTGGGGGAGTTGATGTTTCCTTTTTATGACGGCAGTCACTTCAGTCTGTAACAGAAAGCCGAGTGCTGCTGGGCCACAGAACCCGAGGCATGGAATAACTCCACTGATGTAGGGCTTGTGCCCAAATAAAGAACATCTGCTAGATTCACCTGAAAAAGTAGTCATTACAAATTTGTGTTACTCTACCCACTGCTGAGTTAGTACTTGATAAAATAAGAAAAAATACCACACAGAATTCTGCCCTAATTTGTGCCTCTGGTGAGGCCAAGTCTTTGTCTGGTGGGTAGAAAACCACAGGAATACTTGACTGCATATTTGTGATAGTTAGTTGCAGCCTAATAGGGAGATTTTGAAGGTTGCTGACTTGCTGGAACAGGTGAGATGCAGCCTGCATATAAGAGATATAACAGCAGCCATAGGGAGAGAAAGGAAGAGGAAGCCAGTGTCTGGAACAGATACTGTGGGAAAAAGCCTGTCGAGGCTTTTTGCAGTACAGTCACAATGTTATGAATTATTCTTCCTCCTGATAAAAAAAATTCCAGACACCATGACTTATCTAACTACAATGAGTGACACAGTGGAGATTCACCCTATTCTTTTAATATGAACATATCCAGTAGGGAGTGGAGGAAGAACTATAAGCCTAAAAAAAAATAAAAACAACTCTGTAGTATTTCTACCACAGCCTTAAGCTAGCAAATACTGCAAATACTTCACATTTCACAGAAAATGTTGTTTGCATGAGGTCTTTAGCATAATTTCCGTGATTCTGAATTCTGATTCGTTTGAACACTATCCCAAATCAGGTCTGCAAACCTAGTCAAATACCTCTGTAAATCTGATCAGTGCTACACCTAGCCTTTAAATATTAATTGCTACAATTCAGTAACTGTGTTACATGAAAGAAAAAAAAACATGATAGTGGCCAAAATAGTGAGTGGTTATATTCCTGTCCAGTAATTAGAAGCAGCCTAGTAAGATGTGGATTTTTCTGCAAAACCTGACACCAGCTCAGAACTGAAATTTGTTCCAGAAGTGGAGTTCTTAAAACAAATCAGATTTTCCCTCTTCCTTAGAAACTTTGCACCTTGTCCTGTAGTTATCTGACCAATAAAAAAACCTGAGAAAAAATGGATTAACATTTTTCTCCTGTGATACTGAAGCATTGTTCTGGAGCAACAATATGAAGTCTTAATAAACAACCACTCTTATTCTGATCAATGCCTGGAGTTGGTCAGAAGTCATGGAAAGAGGACTTTAAATTACTGGACTGTGAAATAGCTTGGTGAAAGGAATGCATGCATTTAGAGCCTGGCTCAATAAATACCTCCTAGGGTGGGGAGCAAAATCAAATGAAGATCCATTAATCTGTCCCAAGGCTGAAGATAGCATCATCCTAAATTACTTCTGGCAAGCCATCAGCACAAGAATCCAATCTGTGTAGAAACTGCTAGATAGTCTGGGGACTTCCAAAAGACATTTGGCCCCCCAAAATACATCCGTTATACATCTGGTGTAACAGGAACGTTAGATTACAGATAGTCCAAACCAGACTATACAGAAAATCTCATAACTTTTTCACTGTTTTTTAGGTGAGTTTTCAGATAAAATCCAGAATTCTATCTTAGGGCACACATTTTTATTTACAAATAAATACAAATTTACTATGCAGTATCTAGGTGTGGTCTATTCTTAAACCCATCATGGTTATTCTACTCTACCGTAAATAGCAACAGACACAAGTGTTTACAAATGAGACTTTGTTCCCATAACCCTGACTGTGCCTTGCCAGCTTCCTGGAGGGAAATTCAGTGGTGCAGAACTTTATTCACTGGAAACTATGTGTTTATTTGCAAATGAAACCTTTGCATGTGATCTGAAGCCCATGATTTGCCTACAATATGTTGTCATCCCAACTGTGTTTGTTAACACCAGACTGAACAAATCGGAGGGAGGACAAATGTCAAAAGCTCAGTTGAAGATTGAAAGCCTGGGTGTGTCTAGAGCATTCACTATTGTTTATCAACAAAGTCACATATCGTAACGTGGCATCCTTTGTGCCTATACAGCAAATGAAGATGGAAAGTAAAGCGTAGTAACTTTTCTTATAAACAGTGGGCTTACAACCATGGTAGTGCTAATCACTGCTTTATTTTCCTCTGTAATAAGAGAAGCTTTTGAAATAGCTTTTCTAATTTATTTGCATGTATGTTTTCTACTACTTAAAATTTGTATGGTGGGCTCCCTCCTTTTTAAGGATTTAAGATTTTCTTCTCTTTTGTCCTTGAAAAACTGGCAGCATCACATTGCCTGAAGCATTTCATGGATAAAAGCATTAGTATGCTAAGCCACTTTACCTGCCTGCTTCTTTCATTTAATTCTTATAAATGTCTCACTTCCCTCAAAACCCATGTTTAATCCAGATTGCATGTTTAATGCATTTTACAAGTGCTGTTTCTCAGCAATCAAGTGCTCTTGCCATTCTATACTAACATGAACTCTCCTACTGAGCTTCTCAGAAGATCTCTTCTTGCAAACAGCAGTGGAAAAGGACTGTCAAAAACAGAGCTCACTTTTTCATGGAAGAAGCCAGGTAAATGACACTGATCCCACTCTGGCATGGAGATCTTGTGGCATAATTCTTAATCAACCTCACTCCTCTTGCTGGCATGAGCAAGTCACTGGTGATCAAAGGCACACACAGTTATTTTCACGGTACCTTAGTGTTCCTGGCAACTGTGTAACTGAGAGCCATTTGCTACCCTGAAAACTTCTGTCAGTCAAGATGTTCTAATTCAGGGTCAATAGGCTGGATCAAGGCACTGATGGCATTCCCACATGGATTGCATGTGGGACACTTAGCTATGGTTAACACCTAACAAGGACTCCAGATTTCTCAGCTGAAGGACCTCATCCACTTGCCAACAGAAAACATTAACCACAGCTGATTTCAGACAGGATCTGTGAAGCACCATGCTTGGAAAGAGTTTAACCCACAGACGGAAACAGGGCTATGTCAAGGGAACAGCCTAAAAACATCTTCCCAGTTACATAGCTGTTATAAGAAAATTTGTGCAGCACACCACTGCACTAACATAACCATATTGCTCCTGGGACCCTCTGCAGAGAGCTGTATTGTGTCATAAAGATGAAGCAGCTACTTTAAAGCAGCTCAAGTACCTCTCATGAGCTTATGCCTTCTGAGGCACACAGATTCCCAGGCTGCAGACACAGGGGATGATCCATGTCACAGTGGGATTTCTGAAGAAAGCAGATAAAGTCACTTAGAACTCTATGGTTAAAGAACATTCCTCAAAATGATCTTTGAAGTCTGAAATGTGTCAGAAGCTTCTGCTCAGTTGCACATAAATATACTGTGATTTTGGAAACACCCTGTTCCTGTTACCATATTTTGGCCAAAAATGATAGTGATAAACAAAATTTCAGGACCCTACATATTCTTCAGACTTTGAATTTTCTTGCCTTCACAATCTTTTGCTGAAGTATCACACCGCAGTATAGAAAATTGTATCTCACCAGTAAAGGACATTGTACCAGAGAAAATAGGAAGAGAGGATGAACCTAAGAGAAGCATGTCTCCCCAGACCTCCTGATCTGTAACAGCCCACATATCAGAGCTAACCTAACTAATCCTAACTAGAGGAATTAATTTGATAGATGAGTTCCACAATAAATGTTTCTATGTGAGGTATTGTATTACTTTAACTCACAGGTTACATTGCTCCAGTGGAGAATAGAGAGCATTGACTTCCTTCTTAGTTTATACAGTAAGGCAAAGGTTTTGACTTTATCTTTAGACTTTAACTGAGTAGCAAAGGATAATTTTAGAACTCTTCAGTAAAAAGAAAAAATAAAGATAAATACAAAGAAGAAAAAATCTGGAAAAACAGGAACATATTATCACCTGTAATAGGAAAATATTTTCCTCCTGCAGATAGCCAAAAGGAAAGGGACTCCAAAGGTGTCACCCCACCAAGAATAACAAAGAATTACAGCACAGCCATTTTGAACTTGAAAGCCTGTTTCAGCATTCTGCCCTTGGAACTTTTAGCTTATTATCCTTATATAGACCTGGATTTACATCTTCAGTATTCTCTTCAATTTATTTCTACTAATATGCTTTTATATTACTCCTGTTTCTTGCTCCTTGTCTGCTGATCACCCTTTCTCTCCCACCTTCTTTATTAAGTATTGTACTGACAGAATGATTTTTAGGCCTTGCAGCCTGGAAGAAGTTTCTGAGGGCTTGAAAAGATCCCCCCATTCATGCTAGTCAATGAAACTATAGAGACACACATGTGGAGAAGTGCTAGATCCTCTTTCATCCTCTTAGCCAAGAAGTAATTTTGTATAGGTCAGTCAGACGCTTTAGCAAATTATTGCTATGCTACGTGTTCAAATAAAAATAAATTTCATCTGGTATATTCTGACAGGTCCTTCTGTCAGGACCTACTTTTATCTAGAATTCCTATTTTAAAGCAATTATAATTTAAAGCCTCAAAACTAATGTACATTTCTTATGAAGATGTTACTCTTAGCATTTTCAGAATAAAAAACATATCTGCTATAAGTTCCACTTCCATACTTGCCTACATTTCAGATTCAGATCAAATCAAAGGGAAGTCTAAGAATGGATTGAAAAACATCTACTTGTGGTTTTTATTTGGATGAAATATGTCAAATTCTCAGGAAGCCTCAGTTTGCTTCCACTGCTAGAGCCACCGAGTAAAAAAACATAAGGGAGAAAAATGGGTGTATAGTCTTTATTTTTTCAGTTTATATATCTACTTACATTAAAGCTAGAGATATAATTGAATACTGCTATAAGCATTTGACAGGCTTGGATAAAGCTGAAGTCTGAAGATAAAACTCCTGCATTAATAGAGATCTAGCAAAGGAAGTAAGCCACTGATATCTTGTCAGCATTGGGCTACTGCAGCTGTCCAATACCAACAACAAAAGCATGACAGGCTCCAGAGCATGCAGAAATTGTATCCAGAGAGCATCAGTTTTGTCATTATTATTTTTTCTTACTTGAAATAGAGTGCACATGAAGGGAAAGTGAAATGGCAAGATGTAGTAAGCTAGTAAACCAGGAATGTCTCCATGTTCCTTTGGGTAGGTTGTTGGTCAGACTCCTTTTCCACATGAAGAAAAGTATGGCCATATAGTATATTGTGTGCTTATTCCTGTGCAAGAGGGCTTCAGGCAGTAGCTACAGGAAATTACAATCTACTCAAGTAGTTCCTTCTTTTCAATCATTAAATCCCTAATTAACTTACCTGATGAAAGTCAGCACAGCCTAATTGGGACTTCTCCATTTCCTCGCTGTTTTTAACTTTTTTCATGTCATTGAGTTTCCTTGTTTAATTACTCTTAGTAATATTGATTAATTATTGCTAGAATTATTACTTTTGGTAATATAGCTCTTTGAATAATGGTAATATGATCAGGCCATTATGGATGGATTTTTTTGTCAGAGAACTCCAATGATGCCAAATGTCACATAGATTTGTCTTCTGATCTGCTACAACACAAATTGTATCAAAAGGACCACACCTGCACAAGCAGAAAGGGAAAGCTACATCCTGAACTCTTATTGAATTGATTACAGATTACAGACTTATGGTTTTAATATTGCTGAGGAAGGGATTAAAAAAAACCCTGCACATGTGGAACAACAAAATTTAAGCCTAATGAAGAATGACTAACCCTCCTCATAATATCAGTAGCTGATTTTCTTTTAACTCTGGATTTAGCAGTTTTAGCTCACAGAGGTGACAGTCATCAACAATGTAAAGTGAAACACAACCTTCCATTTGATAAATATTTATTATCTTATGTTTACTTTTGATGTATCAAAGCTAACTCCACTTAGAAAGGTGCATTTGTAACGAAATATCACCACAAGTCAAGGTCTTACATAAAAAAAAGCAGAATGTGAGAATGTGTTACAGAAGACAATTTTTGTAGAGAGATCAGTTTTACTGAAGTTGATAACAAACCCAACTAATGAAAAAGTAAATAAAAAGAAAATACTGTTGGTGAATGAGCTGTAATATTACTAACATATTAAAAAAAAACCTTTTAATTGAAAAATCCACACTTCAGGTGACAAGTGTGCTTTGCTCAGAGCAATTATTCATCTGGAACTCAATCTCTTTCCTACCTTCCTCTAGTGCATCACATATCAACATGGAAATCTCTCTCTCTAATTATTCTCATTTCTTCCCTTAATGAGGCCATCTTCCATTGTAAACCTGATATTCAGAGCAGTGGATAGAGGCAATTAAAGAGTGAAAATAATTACAGGAGGAGGAAAGGTTACTGCACATGCTACTAAACATAGAGAAACTACCATAATACATGCTTGCAACAATGCAGAGGCTAATGCATTTTGAAAATAGCCACCCAAATACTTCTCACTCTTTGGCCCAGTTTAATTACCCTGAAAATAAGTACAGAAAAAAAATTTGGTACTCAGTTTTGAAAGGCATTAATGAAAACCTATCTTCTCCCTTCCAATTGAAGTTCCATTTCCTGCCAGATGAACCATGAAGTGGTAACAGCTTGGGGCAACATTTTTTGAAATGAGAGCTCTCCTAGAAACAAGGCTTTGAGAGAGATTGAGAACCAGAGACACCCAAAAAAGAGGAGTACACAATGGAATTGATATAATAAAGGGCATATTTTGTCAGAAGATTTTAAAAATATTTAAAAGGAGTTAATATATTACACAAATAAAGCTGATTGATTGCATTTGCAGTGCAGTTAAGCAATTTGAAGAGTGCCAGATCAGTATTCTTGTTCTATAATGGCCATGATAACTCATCATATTTGCTTTCCTACTTGTAATCATATTTTATTTTCTTTACTAGAATTCTACAAGTAATTGCTGGTGGCATATAGACTAAGTCACAGATGTTAAAACAAAAGATAAAACAAGTACACTGAATGTACATTTCACATTTACACCCAACAAAGGTTGTCAGCTGTTTCTTCCTTGCAGCTGCTTAAAGGTCTTACTGTCCTCTCCCACTGGAACAGCTATCTGTTACACAGATTTAGAAGTTTGACTAAAGTTGTGGAAAATTAATTTTATTTGCTATAAATAAATTTATTACTTTATTTATTAATAACAGTGGTTGATAGTGTGAAAACAAGGACAAAAGCTAAACTACCTTTCTCCCACCACGTCTCTTTTGCTTAAGATCAACTTCACTTCTTCATTCCCAGCTCCTCTACCTCCTCCTCCCTGAGTGGTGCAGGTGGAGAACTGTGGGGTATGGTCACAGAATCGCAGGATCATAGAATGGTTTGAGTTGAAAGTGACCTTAAAAGATCATCTAGTTCCAACATCTCTGCCATGGGCAGGGACACCTTCCACTAGGTGAGGTTTCTCAAAGCCCCATCCAACCTGGCCTTCAATACTTCCTGAGATCAGTCACCCACAACTTTTCTGGGCAGCCTGATCCGGTGCCTCACCACTGTCATAGTGGAGAATTTCTTCCCAACTAATATAAACCTACCCTCTTTCAGTTTAAAACCTTACCCACAGTCAATCCGTAATAGTTATTATGACTTGTTATGGTCAATCTATAACATTTCATTTCTGCTGCTCCTTTCTTCTCACATGGGTCCTCTCCAAGGACTGCAGTTCCTGCAGGGAATGTCCTCCTGGTTAGATATGGGGTCCTCCACAGGCTGCAGGGGAATCTCACCTATTGCACAAGGAGCACCTCTTCCCTCTCTTACTTTTCTGGCCTTGGTGTTCCCAGGGCTATTTCTCACATTTTCTTCCCCTTCACTTCTCTCTGCTGTCCAGAGGCTTGAACTTTTGTCCTGAATGGGGCAATTCCAGCCCCTCATCATAGAGCCTACCCCTGCAGCTCCCCACTAACAAAACTTTGCCATGAATATACAGTAAGAAATTATATTCCCCTTGAGGATAAACTCTCTCAATATTTAGCCTGAGGATTTGGAGAATAAAGTCTGTAGAGTCCCTGTATAGCTTGTCTTCCTCAGCGGCACAGAAGGGGATGTTAACAGGTGTCAGGGAAAACTAGCCCCATGTGGCATCAAGATGTTTTATACATGTTATATGTATGTGTTATATAAATATATTCTATCTTTTATTTTGGCCCCTAAAAAGTCAGCTGGATAAATACTCTGGAAAAAAAGACAACGCAACTTAGTTCTTTGGGGCTACTACAATAATAAATGTTGCTACATTTTGAACTTTCCAAACAGTCATATACTCTAAGAAATAAGACTAACAGAGGAATGGGAAGAAATAATGAAAAGTTGTGTATCCTTCAGACCACTTGTCCATAAGGAGAGTCATAACTTGTTTCTTTATCCACTCATCTAGAGCAGAGAAACACAGAATCATTAAGGTAGGAAAAGGCCTTCAAGATCATTGAGTCTGACCTCTGACCAAACACTCACCACCATATCAACTAAACCACATGAACACAGACAAGGGCAGGTTTTGATATGAGTCACATATTTTATTAGACTACTTGAATTCTAGGAAGCTTCATTTTCTCTCATAGACTAAATTCAAAGACATGGTTGTCTAGACTGTATAAAAGACCACAAACTACGTAAGTGAACAGTAGATGAAACTACTGCCTCATTCCCGCATGGGGCCTTCCCATTCTCCAGATGCCCTGACCAAGATCCTTCTGGGTGTTTGGGAAGGTAGTCAGAGCTAACTTTTACCAGCCCTGAAATCTCCACAGGGCTGAAATGGAAGATGATAGGCAGAAGAAGGCAAACTGCAAGCTATACTGTATCTATCTCAGCCCAGCCTACAAATCAAGTGGAAGCAAACTGAGATCTGGACCAAAAGGCAAAGACCAAATTTTCTTCCCCTGAGATTAGATGTACATCCAGTTATCTGAATGCAAAACTTAAAAAGCAGCCCAAGTACAGACAGGAAACCACTTGGAGTCTGGTTTGGATGCTCTAGTAATAGGTACAGATTGAAGAGATATCTCCCACAAATCATATTGTTTACATGTCTGATGAACATCTGGCTGATGTTTGATGACCATAAAGAAGAACTCACTTCAGAGGAAGAAGGCAACTGTGAGAATAATGTTTAAGATGCATGGTTGCTTCATTCTTATGTTTTCACTGCTTGGTCAGATAAGTGTAGCTCCAGTGAGGAAGTGGTTGTCATTCAGTCAAAAAAAAAAAAGCTGGAGCCACTGCATGATATGAGAAGGATTCTGACATATGAAACTGAAACAATTTTATCTTCTTTCTTTTGAAGGCAGCTGAAACAGATATTCCTTAGACAACATTGCCACAGAGAGAGCAAAGCTACTGTAATAATCTCAGCTATGCTATATACATTAGACACATAGGCTACCACTGCAATGCTGATATATAACAGAAGGAACATCAGTATATGTAGTAATTATGCCAAGACAGACACAACTGGCACCATCATCAGTCCCTTATTAAAAACTTTCCATACCTTCTCTCAGGCAGCTCCACACAGCACTGACTCCTTCTCCCTTCTGCATGATTGGCTAATCCCAACCTGTCCCTTATATAGCCACCTAACCCTGACACAGCATCTTCTTTCCTTGTCTGTCCCTTGCACAACCACATGTCCCTTACCTCCTCAAAGCCAGCAGACTTAAATTCCCTAACTAATGACCAGCTAACTCACTCTTTTATAACCCCCATCCTCACTGGGCAGGCAGGGCTGTTTTCACTGGGCACTCAGTACAGCTGTGATTCATTGGGGAAGATTGCTTTCAGCACTATCCTTACAAGCCATCCTCCTACAAGTACAGGCACAGGACAACTCACGAATTCACCTCTGCTCTGGGCTTAAGCCAGGGTCAATTTTAGCAGTAACCCAAACATTTTCATTACTTATCAAATATAGCTGTAAAAATCTGATGTTTCTGCTGCTGGTAGAACATAATAGACTGTATTAACTACAACACAGCTTTTGAAATGCTATTTCATCATCTTCAGGTGCATTTCTATTAATTGTGAAACCATGTATTTTAGTCTGGAAACCCATATACGTGAGCAACAGTAACAAAAAGAAAAGAAGAAAATAATTTCCACAGAAAAGTCACGCTAGGAAAATTAAAATAATGCATTGAAACAAAACCACAGTTTTTAACAATCAACTAACGTTCTTTTTTTTTTTTTTTGATTGTACACTGGCTCAAAATTACTTTGTTTTAAATTGCTCACAGCCATCCTTCACTTTGTTCTTTTACAGAGGCACTACAGCCTCGGATTGAGGGGCTCCGTATGCCCTGTTATGAAGGGATTGGATCTGGCTCGAATCTCTGGCCTCCCCTCCCAGAGGCCACAGCCACTGCCTGGGCACTGATACTCAGCATGATGTGGGGACACCAAAGAGACAGAAGGCAGCTCCTGCCTGGCTGGTGGCTCCCCAGTGATTTGTGCAATCACTTGTGAAGACTGGGCATTGCCACATAAACAGGGATAAATTTCTGAACAGTCTGGCTCAACAGCTGGCCCCTGAAATGCAAGCAGGGCTCACCGTTGTTACAGTGTCTCCATGAAAGCACAATCTTCTATTTTACACTTTATCTTTGGGTAAGATTTTAAACATATATGGCTGGATGTTGCATTTTATCCCACCCTTCTGTCAAAAGGTGGTAGTATTGGTGAGCAGCTCACAACAGCTCCAAACATGTGAAAGTACCTTCTCTGATGACAATATATTAATGAGATGATTTAATATGACAGATTGGGGACATCTTATCTGACTGATAAAAGACTGATTACATCTACTTCAGACTATTTCTACTGAGAATTTTAAGATGAGATTTTATACAAGCCCATATATGAAAAATCATTTACTTGAGTGTTCTAATGGAAAGTGAGCATGAGGGATCAATTACCCCTGGTAACAGCCTTTGAAGAATCTGCATCAAACCCCTCTTTTCATTGTTCTAATTAATTAATAGTGTACTTTCTTAGAATTTATGCATATAGTTATAAGTCACAGTATATCTCTATGGCATCTCAATATTTAGAGATGTATAAGAAAGAGAATAAGGGCCTGAAGAATGTTTAAGAGATTAATATTTTCTTTCCTTCTTAGTATTCACAGAATATTCAATAATTTTTTTTGCAGAAAACAATCAAAACAATTATTGTTTAACACAGAGCATAATAGCCTTTAATAAATAAACTAGATGCAATAATACAGCATTCAAAGGATGGGTTGGTATTTGAGTTGAAATGCCAGGACTTTGTTCTTTAAAACTCAGGAACAAACTTCCCTTGGAACTGCTGGGTCCTCAATTTTTTGGCTTCCCTGACCTTTGCAAACTTTGTCTTGTGCCTCCATTTGGGAAAGCATTTAAGCACTTCATTTGCATTTAATTTTGGATAATTTGTAACCTGTAAAAGTCACCAGATCTAAAACAAATACAAGATAAGAGTGTACCTAAATATTCTATGGAAACCTGATCAGCATTATTCATACACAAAAAGGGGGAAAGTAAAGAGAACCTGGACTTTCCCCTCTTTAAATCTTGACACCATCAATGTTGGAAGCCCCTGGATGAAAATCTCTGCCACATCTATGTCAGTTTCCATCTTACAAGCAGCGTGGCTACGTAACTCAATGATTGTAGCTGAGGACTCTGGAAATTCTCTTTTCTCTAACACGCAAGAATGTTTCCTTAAGGAAAGAAAGGGAAGAAAGGTTTCAGGAATTATTTTCTATGGATAGCAAATGTACATAGAGGATATTTTAACTACTTTCTAAAGGAGAACTAAATTACAGAAACAAGCCCATTAGATACATAAATTAGAAAGATAATTTTGTTGCCAGCCTCTTTCTCCTCTGTCATTTTCTGCCTCATTTATTCCAATTCTTTTATAAACAGCATTCTTGAGAAATCTTGAGAAATGCTCAGAGACAGAATTTTTTTCACCTGTCCCCAAAAGGGAGAGTATCCCCCATGTTTCTCCCTGTGTCATACCACCCCTCCCCACTCCCCTGGAAGATATCTGTCTTTTGAACTCAGCTGAAGGTGAAACCAGCTTGTCTATTAGGAGGGAATGATAAAATCTTGCATATTTTTATCACAGAGCTGATGACTGGGTGTTTAGTAAAGTTACTGAAACATCACAAGTGAAAAGTGGCAAGGGGGTTGGGGAAAGCATCCTCTGGAAAAAACACAGTTACAGAGTCCAAAATCAGTGGGGAAATATGTATTACAATACTTATTATGGAAATGTGTACTCTAAAGTAAAAATAGAAAGACTTTGAGGGGTGGGAATTTCTTTCTACTTATTCTAGACAATTTTAATGGCATTCTGGATTTCTATCCTCTTCACACATGAGTGTGAAAGGAAATGCAGATTTCTCTCAAACTCAGACTGTTTCGATAGACATTTATTGATTGGAAAGCTCAGTCCCCAAACCAAATACACATGGTAGTGTTGTTCCTTACATCCCCAGCCTTTCTGTCAGTAATCCTGCAGACTCCTTGCTGGTCATATCTTTGGCAGGCTTGGATAAAGCTGAAGTCTGAAGTCATGGCATACTAACTGCTCTCCACATCTTTCCAGTCTGGCTTCAGGGTGGTCGCTGTCAGAAAGCATTTTGTGTATTCTCTAGGCAAGCTGTGAAACCTATTTTGAAGAATCAGTCAAAAGAACATTAAACACAATCGATTACCACGACTGGCAATTAGTAACAGCACAGGGACCTGAGTAAAGCTTTAATTTCAGACGATTTCAAAACACTTGTATCTCCAAGGCTGAGCTCAGAAAGCAGCTGTACCCAAATGCACAGTTCATAACTAGGGGAAGAAAGAAGCCCTCCTCCCCTTCCTACCCCTTTCCAAGCTTCTGGTGCTGACACAAAGCTCACCTGATCACACTTCACACTACAACTGAGTAAGAGGCAAGGAGACATGAACTGGCACGAATGTAAGAGTAGAAGCTGGCTGGCTGGAAAGAATACGTGACTGAAAGCAGAGGCAGTAAAATGGAAGTGCAGTGGAGGATGAGGACATAGTAAAAGGATGGAGAATATGGGAGGTGAATGCCTGCTGGCTTATAATTGTTTGGCTGTCTCATGAAAACACAGGTATAATATGATTCCTAGAGTATGTTTCACTGCATCTTAGGTACGTTAATACCAGACCTGTGGCAGTTTTAGACCACAGGCATGTTTTGAAGCTGAGACATTTATCAATATTTGAAAATATTTCCTTCATTAATTTGTTTTGCACATGAAATCTAAAACGTGAACAGAATCACTTTTTACATTGTTTGACAGTTTTCTACAGACATTTTTCCTTCCATGCCTGCTGAATTTGTTTTTTTTTGCAGTACCCAGTGGCAAAGAGCCACATAGCATGTAAATTTCATCTGGTGTTTGTTTTCCTGATAGCTACTTCCTCCCTAAGCTACCAGACAGTTTGACTTGAGAGACCATTGAGGCCAAGGCCATCTACTCTCTTGAACAAGAGTGCCTTCAATTCTGCCTTACCTATGACCTGATATCTGCAAAGAAACCAGAGAAATAAATTTTTGGGGCTGGCAAAAAAACCCACGTATTGAATGTTCCTTGTTTTCCTTCTCCCTAACTTATGTCTACATTTCTTGTTTGTCTTCATCTTCCTTCAAATTTCTCCCCTTCTTTACATTTACATGCATTTAACATACGGAAGCATAGGCATAAAATGAAATTTGCTTACTTCCCAGCATTTTCTTCAACCTATGTTCAACCTACATTAATACAGATGTAAACTTGATTTTCCCCTGTTGGGTCTTTGGAATCTTTTGATTTTGTTGTTTGTAGGAGATTCAACCCTTTCTGTGTACAGAAAAGCTAATGAAAGCATGAAATATTCATATTGCATCCCTAATTGTATAATAAAGTGGAACATGTGCTGTTATAGTTGAAAACCTCCAGTGTAATTAGCAGTAGCCTAATAAATGCTTAAGTGAAACATAAAATGTTTAGTGCTACTCAACTAAATCTCTTTCCTCGTTCAGTTGTATTAAAAATGACAATAATAAGATAATTTAAAATAATACAAGACATATGTGCAAATACATATTCTTATTGTAAATATGTAAATATTAACTGAAGGGTTCCTTCAGGGTTTCATATTCAAAAATTGGCTTGTTTCATTATTACTTCTACTATATTTTTGTGGCTTTTTATTTTTCTTTACTTTTTTTTTAAGTGCTACTGTTTAATTTATCATCAGCTAGTATAATTTTCTGTATTATGGGAACATAATATACAGTTGGAAAAGTCTATTTAAGCTTTTAATTTACTCTGTAGCCCTGGAAAAATAATCCCAAATTTATCCTTTAAATCTAATCAAACAAACAATTTTTGAACAAAGAAATCTAAAGCACCATAATCTCCTCCTTTTCTTTTTCAAAAATCTCCGCTGAAAAATCATTATCTCATTTCCAGGAAATATTTCTTCTGTAATAGATAGGAAGACAAGCAGCAAAGTGACAGTTTCCATGAAAGAACCAACAGTGCAAAACTAAAAGGATGCTTATCCATTTTCTCGAAGGTTATACGTGATTTCAGATGAAAAAAACATTTTGTACAATGAAAAGATGCTTCTATATTTTAAATATCATTACTAGAAAAATGAAGGAAAATGCTTGAATAACCAAAACACCTTCAAACAAAATAAATAGATTTATTTATTCCCCCATTGACTAATTTAACCACTACTGGAGCAACAATTGGATAAAAATGTGCCCTTTGGCCAGGGATTTCTACAGGTGTCTGTTACAGTGATTATTTTCTTGTTCTCTTTCTCAAAATTTGCTGATATCAACCCCTGAGACACAATTTCAAACAAAATTAATCTGATGTAACAGAGAATTGCTTTTCTTCTCACTACAATACTACAATGCTTCAGTGTGCTTCACAAATACACAAGCTAATTGCCTCCTTTTCTTGTTATAAAGCCAACAATAATGCTGATGTTGTGATAGAAGTAGTGTTTTATTTTCTGTCATTATGGGGACCATTTTTGCTATATTATTAAGGTTTTATGTGTCATTATAACAAGTTAAATATTAGCACTCTTTGGAAGTGTTAGTGTTTCCCTTCCCTTATTTATGTAATCAGAGTAAGTTGATTGACATTTAATATTGTCAATTTACTGACATTTCTTTCCAATTTATTTCCTTTTTTCAGGTACTGTGGACAGGTGTATCTCATTGTTGAATTATTTATTCAAAATCCGGAGTTGTTTGACATCGAAACAGTGTACACCTTTATCTAAGTGAATAAAGAACAGATTGATGAGGAAGTACATTTACGTAATGAACATCTAATCTGTATCTTTGTGAAATGCTTCAGGATTATTTTATCTAAAAGTCACAGTGAGCAAGACACAATTATTTTTTTTCTTATTGCTTTAAAGTGTGTGTTAAATTATGCGTCACTTGCAGATTATACTGAAAAAAAAATTGACTTTTCTGTCTCTAGAATCTCCTCAAGGTGCTTTCCCTCCTTCTTCTTAGTCACACAGAACCTATACACCTACTAGATTTGAAGCTTTATGTACCGTACGTAAGCAATGAATTCCACCACAGGGTAAAGTACTGAATTCAGTATTCACAAAATCCTCTGGGGGACAATTGCTTTATATTAGCAGAGGTCACATTTTAGAGTTATTTTTAGAATAAATAACAATTTTTAGGTACTTCTATTCTGTTTAGTATTAATTTTTGTACATTTATACAATTTTGATGTCCCATAACAAGTAAAAAAAAATATAAAAAGAATCTACCACACAAAAATCGAGTTTTAGCCATTAGGAGAGTTCTACTGACAGACAAAACTAGTATTCCTGTTATAATTCAAATAACAACTTCAGTGGCAGGTTTAAGCAGATTATTAGGTCATGAGTGACAGATATGACAAAGGGCCCTTAGATGTTTAATTGTTTAAAGAGTCCCTAAAGGGGATTTGAAGGGATCCCTAAAGGATTTGAAGGTAATGTTCACTGCAGAGGTGCAGGAAGAAGATTATGAAACAGACAGTATTAAAATGAATTTAAAATGTAGCCAGGAATTTACTGTATTCTTCTCTAAGTCCAATGTGCAGACCAGTCTACGGGTCTCTCAGAAGCCAGGAAAACCTCCCAGCTTTGTGTTGTCAGCAAACTTACCCAGGAGGCACTCTAACCATTCATCCAAGTCATTCAGTGTGCCCAGTTCTGAGCCCTGGGGGACACCACCAGTGACAGGCCTCCAACTAGACCCTGTGCCACTGATCACAACCCTCTGGGATCTGCTGTTCAACCAGTTCTCAACCCACCTCACTGTCCACTCACCCCGTCCACTCTCCCTAAGTCTGTGTGATGATGTGAGATTTGCTTTCTTCCAGTCAGTTCTGCTAATCGCCACAGCCGTTCAAAGGCCATCGGGAGTGACCTTGCTGTGGTGTCCACCAACTCTTTAGCATCCATAGATGCATCAGGCCCCGTGGACTCGTGGATGTCAAATTTGCTCAGGTATTCTCTAATCCAATCCTCCTTGAACAAGGGAAAAATCTTAATTTCAACATTCCTTTACCCTGGTCTCCTGAGCCAGAAATTTTTGAGAGCTGGCTTTGTTACTGTGCAGCCATTCAGAACAACCTCACAAGGCTGGAGACATGGACTACTGCTTTTCCAGTTCTAAAATTCATCTTTTTTCTAAAATTCACTAGTTTCTAAGTGTCTACCAGCTTTCTGTCATGTGTAAGATACTCTTGCTCTTGAATTGAGGAATTCTCAATTGACAGCCACAATCACATGGCACTCCACATCTATATATGCATGCAGGCACATATGCCCTAAACCTATTATCAGACCATATTGTTTTGGAAAAAGACCTATCCAGAAACTGATTCCTTCAGAAAGCTGTCTCTTTTTCATTATTCACTGTAGGAAAATATATGCTTTTCTCATCAATCTAACTGTCTTTGGTTTATTCAAAAGGATTCAGTGAGATTTCAACTCATGCTGTTTCAGTTAGCGCGTAACTGTTTGTTCCTTCCCTTCACAGTGGTAGATTTGGCAATTTGTTTAGCAGTGCCTAAAAAAGCACTTAAGTAGAGAATAATCACAGCCAGATCTTCTGTCTGGCAATGTTCTATTTATCAGTATAAATTTTGCAGCAAAATGAAACAGATATAATTTAAATTATAATTATAATTTGTTAATCCCAAATAAATACATTTTTCTCAGAATGAATCAGTAAAATACAGTGAGGCTGTGTATTTTCACACGACATTTGCCCAGCCACTGACTGGGCAAATAAATTTTGCTTTAAAGATAAATTTCTAAATAACTGATAAACATCTAATATGATTTTAGCGTGTTGTTAATAAATTATTTTTTTAAAGATATGACTACAGAATTTGACAAATAACTTTATCATTTGTAGTCATAGACAGCAAGTGAATATAATACATTTTACTATGGTGTTCATAATCATCCACGGCACATACCATAGATACCTGTAACACACTTGAATCTTTCATTAATAATTAATGATTCCTAAATAAATTATGTATGAATTTACCTTTAGTGTAAGGTACAACCCTGAGGCTGGTGATAACCATGAAGAATTGAGTGTGAATCCTACAACAGGTTTTCCTCCGTTAATCCAAATTTTCTATTAAGAAAAAGCTTATTTAATTGTGAGTTAGGTAAAACAATTGTAAGCCTTTATTATTACAACAATGTCTCCTTCAGGACTTGAAGATAATGATGATATTCCCATTTGCAGCCAGCTGCTTCCCTGAGGTTGCTGTGGTAGAAAATGTGCTTCTTTATGCAAGTGAACATTTATATGCAACAATAGCAGTCTGGAAATGCCATACTGAGCTTAAATAACTCTGAAGATCAAGGTTTAAGAATCACAGTTGCATATTTTTCTCATTTATCCAGTAAAAGCATAGTGAATCAGACTGTTGTGATTGAAGATGCTTCATTATAAAAGGCTTCAAGGTTCTTTATCAAAGTTCTATGTTTCTTGTTAAAAAAATAAATTATGGATACCTTAAAGAGTTTATTTCCTTCCTTCTGTGAGTGGTATTGCCTGCCTTGATGGACTGACTGTCCTACAGACTCAGTTTCTGATGCCTGATTTTTCAGGTCCACCTGTCACTCCACACCTCATCCATTTTAAGAAATGAGGCACCTTGATGCTACCTACTTGCTTCATACAAACCAGGATTCGGGATCTCGTCTCTTTTTCAACAAAGGCCAACTTAGAACTCATTTTTCCTAACATTCTTGATTACCTAAATTACAAAACCTTTCTCCAGTTCTTTTTACACACCGTCCTATATCAGGGAAGAATAATGGTATTCATCCAGAGTTACCCTCAAGGCTTTTACCATGGTGATGGAAACCAGCTGTTTGACTCCTGAAGTCTCTGGAGGCAAGCATACTTATTTATTTAAAAGGTATCTAGATTGCAGAAGAGTCAGAAAGGCTGTTATAGCTGATCAAATAAAGCAAAAATGATTTGTTGAATAATTTATTTGACAAATATGGAAAAAATCTGGCCAATACATTGTTCATCAAATAGTGCTTGCACAACTAAATTGAAAAAAACAGTCCTTAACAGCCATATGCCAACATATATAAAAATCTGTTTCTGAATTATATTGAAAAGAATTTAAAAGAATTTCCTTGAAGGGACCAAGGGACAGGGTCACATAATTTAGGCATTTAAGTTTATCGGTGCTGTAATAAAATTCTCTCTCAAAACCTCTAGGTAGGGAAAGTCCATAAATATCCTATCTTTCATCACTATACCCCCTAAATAGCTAGCCACCTTCCACATTTTTCCAGAACTAATTTACTTTTATCAGATCTAACCAGTTTTGTATATATTTAGGATCCACAGACAAGGTTTTCCATGCTTATGCATGTTGAGGAGCCTGTTCTTAGGGCATAATTATGAATTCCTCTAGGAACAGAGTCCAAATATCTTGAGGGCCTCTGCTTTTATTCAAAGCTCAAGGGATGGAAATGTGACCTCACTTACTATGGTTTAAAGATACAGGAGAGAAAATTTTCTTTCTTTCTGGGGAGATAAAGCACTTATATACTAGTTCCCAGGGGAGGGTCTTTAACTACTCTTGACTTTGCCAGGTTGAGAATGAAATGACAGCAAAACAACACAATCATTAGAATCTGTCCTTAGACTTAGTTTTTGTCATTATGCATAGGCTGAAAAACTACCCTATAGAAGTTCAGACAAGGCCAGATGATGTGATCTGAGAAAGAAGCAGAAAGCGGTGTGACATGACTGTGATGTAGAAATGCAAGCAGTAGCTACTTATGCTTACATTTCTCTCTTCTTCTTTCCTTCAACTCTGTTATCCTCCCTCACAAGTAAATCTATGACTGGTTAAGGTTGCTTCTTTGCCAGAACAGGTAAAACCAGTCTAGCTTTTCACTGTGGTGAAATTACATAGTTTCAGTCGACAATTCATCTGGAAAGATTAAAGTTGCAGCTGAAAAACCTGTGTACACAACGTTTGCGAACAGTGAACTAGATGTCTTGGGTATCTGATGGAGGGAATATAAGAAGCTATGAGTTTTTTTCATCCAAAAGACAATAAAACATTAATCCTGTTTTAACAATTCATTGCTTCAGGTAGGAAAAGCTATTCTCTCCTGACTTGGCCATGAGGGACACTTTGAAAATCACAAGGAAAGACAAACTTAAGTTCCTTCTGTGGTTCATGTGGCTTTTTCTGGGGAGCATTTTGTGGAATATAATCTTGCCTTGGATTACTTTGGGTGATACATGTGGGAGTGTTAGGCAACACTGCACCTTTTAGTGTTCTCTGACTCCTCAATCTTTGGGAAGTAAAAGGTTTTTTTTGTAGCTGTGGTACATAACTATGTAGTTAAGATCAATAAATCAATTTGAATTCATGAACTATCGGTCTTCTACATAAATCTTATTTTGAAAGAGTGATTGACCTTTGTTTCAAGCAGTATGACACCAATAAAGCAGGTGCCAGCAGTATGCCACCTTTTTCCATGGCTTTCTATATAGGTACAACAACTTCACAGGGCTCTTTCAAGACCTATGTAGTGTAAACTTTTGCGTGTAAAAATAATTCAGATTAATATCTTAGAATATTTAAAGGAAAAAGTGACATAATGGGTTGCATTCAGCATGGGGCTCTTTTACCACAAGCAGTGTATGAGAAAGAGAGGAAGGAACCTACCTCATAGCAAACATCTGTACAGTCATCAGGAGGGAGAGCTTGCCATACTTATGGACACATCTGGTAGCAGATTTTCTTATGAAGGAGTATATATCAGGCAATGACAGATCACTTGCTGAAGGTAACCTCCTGAGCAAGGTTTGGCTTCTCAACAGCTGTGTTAGTTGAGGATTCCAGCTGAAGACAGCAACATTTGCAGTCACTAGAGGCTGAAAACTGGGATTAAATGATTAATAACTTTATTTTATTACTCAGGTAGATGATTCATATTAATTGCACTGAAGCAGATTTGCATACAGTCTAGGTTTGCGTAATGATTTGATATAGGTATATTAAGTATTTACTTTAAGGGAGGATTGCAGGAAGTGTAGATGTGTATTCTCACCTTTCTTTTTCTCTTCCTATCATATTCTGTCCAACTTTCCACACACATGCTGTATTTTTCAGTCCAATTTCCTCTCTTTCTAAGGTTGTATGAATGCCTAGAAAATATGCACTTCCAAAATGAGATCCCAGAAGCTCTAGCATCTGCTGCATTTCTAGTAACCATTCACTTCAATATCTAATGTGATATACATCAAGGGAAAGAGAAAGGCAGAGAAGGTGTATTTTTAACTTTCAGTAATTAATCCAGTGAATTTGTTCAAATAAAATATTTGCATTTCTTTCATTATGCTGCAAATTCCTAGAACCACACATGAAATATTAAAACATGGAAGGACAGCTATAAAAAGTAAAACTGTATATAAACACTTGAAAATACCCTATAGCTCAGTCAAAACATACAAACAAACAAACAAACAAACAACAAACCAAAAAAAAAAAACCAAAAAAATAAACAGGGAAGAAAGCCCAAACCAACAAAAATACACAAAGATACTTTTAAAGAAACACCAGAAGAAAAATCCTCATCCTACTCCACCTTCAGTCAAACAGAGCTTTCTGCTCTGGACTCAAGACTGAAGACAACCCTATTGTTTTGAGCACTGGTAAAACCAGTTTGGTTTGGGTTTTTTGGTTGCTTTTTTTGGTGTGTTTTGCTTTGTTTTGTTTTTTGAGGTTTTTTGTTTGTTTGTTTGTTTTTTGTCCAGTGAAAAGAGTCACATGTTTAATTATTATTCATAGTTGAAGTTCTTGTTATTAAGAATCAGGCAGTTTTGTCTACAGAAGAAATAATTGCATTTCAAATACCTGATCATACCAGTTAGACTACAAGCACTTCACCTTTCAGTCTTGTATACTTTTTGATGTGAGACTATTACTCTGATGTACCAAAACTGAGTCCCAGCTACAGATTCTCCTGTGGTTTTGCTCTTCTGGTATGTTTTTCACCCTAGGGGAAAAAAAGTCTGACTAGCCTTTATCTGTGTCTGCATGGTAAATTGCAGGTAGGTGAAAAACAGTCAGTGTGATGAAGGCCATCACAGGATCAATGTATTGCTCGTCCTGAAATAATATACCCTGAGAAGAACCAGAAATACCTGCTCAAGTTGCTGCAGTAAAACAGCTACATAATTTTTGGATTGATGTCACACTGCCCAGGTCCTGCTGGCTCAGAGGTTGCATGAAATGAGAATCTGTCTGCCTGCAATGTCCCATGCAGATGTGCATTTTGATTGACTTTTTCCTTACACCCACTTCAGTGCAATTCCCTCAATCACAGGCTTCAGTGAGCTGAAGCTTTCAGAGTATCTTGCTACCTTTTGTTTCTAATTCCTCTGAAGTCTGATTATAGTGCCAGTTCTTCTGCCATACCAGAGACTTGTGTACTACTGTTTTATCACTTTTAATTCCAACCTAAATATTATTAAAGAAATGTAGTACATTTTAGTCATGGCATATGTAGCCTCCATATGTATCTTTAAAATTGTTTGTTTTGACTAAAATATGTGTGTTCACACAACTATCACGTGCCATTTTTACCTATAAAACATAGCTCTTTGGCATATCTACATCTTGCCATCTTTCCTCAGCCACCAATTCAAACTGTGGAAGTGATTCAGGACATGGGATAGGAAGCTGCCTGTTTCAGACTCCTCATACCTAGCAAGAGAACTTCAACGGAGTTCTCTTTTTCCAGTAACTGAAGCACTCCAGCATTATTCATTTCCTTGGGGTTTATGTTCTGTTTTCATATTTACAAAGTTCTCTTTTTCCTTAACCACTGCCATGTCTCTCACTTTCAGCAGACATGTACATGCAAGGCATTTAATAAAATGGAAGGCCTCTTTAAGTGATGATATGTCATGTTTTGGCTGCAATCTGTTTAATTTCATGGTTTTGTAGCAGAGAGGAAATAAAAACAAAAAACCTGCATCTATTACTGAATATCTTAACAAATTATGTGAGTTATCTTTTAATTATGCTAAGTGTTGTCTGTAAGTTTGTGCTATGTGTTCTAGTTTATAATGGTATAAGTACTTTTCTTTTAGATTTGGTCTTGATTAGCAAAATCTGTAAAAAAAAAAACCATCAAGATATTTCAAAATAGAAAAATCTAATCAATAACAGTTTAGAGATTTTACATGTGCTAATATGTGTAATCCTTTATTTCAAGTTATTTAATATTTTTGGGACATCAAAGTGTTTGGACCCCATAATTTCTCCTGTAAATAGGAGATGAATGTAAAGTCATTAATTTTATAATTCATTTAAACATAAAACACAAGCAGCTATCTGCCAAATCAAGCATCCTATTAAAAAAAGAGAAAGTATCTTACATTTGCTCAGATATTAATTTTCCAGACTCTGACAGAGAAGAAAGTTCAAAAAGTCATGTGGCCATCAAGCACTTGCATACCTTTATCTGCAGCTATAGAGAAGAATGTGTTGACATACTGGGTTCCAGATTGTGCTATTCCTGTGTACATTATTCTGAGTCTGACTGACACAAAACTTACAGTTTGTAACAAAACTGTTAGGATGTGTGGTCTGGCCTGCAATTCCTGTATTTGAAAACCAAGGAATTGATATGAGAATTGCCTTATTTCCAGGTCTTCCCCTGATTTGGAATTGACCTGTTATTTGCTGTTGCAGCATATATACCATCTATGTTTTCATTCCCTTCCTGACCATTTAGGTATGAGTTTGAAATTCATCTTCATTATACATTTCTTACCACAGACACTGATTTCTACACCTTAGTTTTAATGTTTGTACAGGAATATTTGCAAGGCAATTTCTTGTATTAGGAATTAAAGCATTAACAGATACAATTGCTGGGGCTACATCTGTAGGCTGGAGTCATTGTTTCTGGAAAACTGATATTTTAATAGGTTGGCACTACTGTTATGACTAAAGACTATGAGTGTAAGCAACACTTAGTAATTTATTAAGTAGATATAATTGGAGACAACATTACAGATGAGTAATTATTCTTTAAATTTCTACTAAAATATTTTCAAGTCTTACATATTGTTCATAGTTTTTATAAAAACCCACAGTTTCCCATGTGACAGTAGAAGGTTGATCTTCTGAAGCTTGCATGTTTGGTTTTTACAACTAGACAATATAAATGCAAACCATTGCTTTTCACAGGATTTGTACACCTTTCAATCAGAATTACAAAACTTAAGAGCTAACTACTTAGACTAGAGTCAATAAAATAGTTACACCCATCACTTCTCTGTGCTCTGCATTTCCAGGTTATCAAACATTAAAACAAAGGGTTATTTTAGACCAGAGATGCTTAGTTAAGAGACAAAACTCCTTTCATGACACTAAAACCAAGTCCAACAGGACTTTACCAAATGGTTGGTAAAGAGCAGATTAAGGACAGTAGTTGTCCTAATGGGAGAAAGGCTAAGTAGGAAGAGTCCTTAAAAACAGATGATTATTTAGGAAAAATAATTTCAAGCACATTACAGGATGCTGAGTGTTTTGTGTAAGAAAAATGTTTGTATGTGTAAGAAAAGACACATTTTAGAAGAAAGACAAATCTAAAAGACGAAAAAAAAAGCAAAATCACTCTTTCTTTTCAGGCCGAGTAACATCAGGAGGCTTTCCTGTATTGTTCTCTGTAAGTTGGGTTTTACAGAAATGGTTGATCAGTACAATGAGCTCTTAAATGAGTGAATAAAAAAGTGACATCTGCAAAGACCTTTTCAAATATTCCCTGCAGACAAAGTGTAATATTGGTACAGCAAAATAATGCTGCAAAGAGAAGGAATAAGTGAAGGAACATGACTAAAGTAAAGGAGTCTTTTTGAATAATCTTAGCACACCAATGGACATTGTAATATTACTTGAGGGAGAGAGGTTCATTCAGGACAATTTAACAGCATTTAGTTCCTTAGATGAACTTAGTGGCACACTTATGCAATCCATTCCTTCACTAGTAAAGCCCTTCCCTGCTCTCTCTGACACCGGGGCAGTCTTGCATAGAATAGCTGTCTTGGTTTCAGCTGGGATACAGTGCTGTGTTTTGGATTCAGTATGGGGATAACATTGATAACACATTGATGTTTCAGCGGCTGCTGAGTAGCGCTGATAATAAGTCAAGGAGTTTCAGTGACCCATGCCCTGCTAGTGAGGAACTGCACAGGAAACTGGGAGGGACCATGGCCAGGACAGGTGACCTGACCTGGTCGAAGGGATGTTCCACACCATAGAACACCATCCCCAGTATATAAACTGCAGGAGCAGTTGTATTGTGCATCACTCCTTTCTCTCGGGTTTTATTCCCATTTCTCTCTTTTTCATTGTTATTATTATTTTTAAATTGACATTATTTGCATTATTCACATTATTAGCATATATTTTAAAATTTAGTTTTTAAATTGTTGTTATGTCAAGCCATAAATTTACTTTTTTTGCCCCCCCAGTTCTCTTTTTCTCTAGGGAGGACAGCAAGGAGTGAATGAGTGGCTGCATGATATTTAGTTGCTGACTGTGGTTAAACTGTGACAACTTTTTGACAGAGTTTGAAATAGCAAAACTTGTATTGTTATGGATATTTATGGGTCAAAATCATTAAATTGCTCTTGACTCTAAAACACCTGTCAAAAAAAGCACCAAAACCCAATTAAAATCAACCCATGTCATCCAGGTCAGTATAGACCTGTGTAGAGTTTTCTCTGGTAATGTAGAATGATTTCTTAAAATAACCTTGCTAAGGAAGGAAACACTTTCCATAAATAAATCTTAAGAGTGAAGTTACACAAGACAGCTAAGCCAATCACTATGAAAAGGTGCTTATCCTCTTCTCTTTTCACTTTCTTTCCTGTTTTTTTTGGTTTTGTTTTTTTTTTTTTTTGCTTAACCAATTTGACTCAAAACAGTACTATACTACTATACGCTTTAATTCCAGTGTGTGAGAAGAGGGTTGTTTTTGTTGTTTTTTTTACTGCTTTCATGACAAATCCCCTCATCATTGGGCTGCAGAGACCATATAAGAGAAGAATAGTGGACTGCTGAAAGGAGAAGTGAAGATACTTGCTCTACATTTCCTATGACTGCACCCTATCTATGTCTGTGGATATCACCAATGTCTACTGGCAGTGCTAGGTGGACCTGACACCTTATATGTAATAAACCTTTGAACCCACTTATCTGAGCAATCAATTATAAACATCTCTACTCCCCACCACATCACACATCCTCTAGAACATTTGAATATCAGCAATGTCATCCCTCTATATTCTCCTTTTCAGTGACAAAAAAAGGTCTGATCCCCTCTTTATACCACTGACTTTGATGAAAAAGATGAAAAAATGTCCTTCATTATGTGATCTCATCCTGTTAATCACAAGCATCTTTCCAACCCTTCTTTAAGGATACGCCACTTAAATAATTAGTCATACTAGGGTACAGAGAAAGATGGTACTTTGGCAGGTGATTTCTGACTAAGAAGTCCTCAGCTGAGAAAATGGTAAAGTGGAGCAAGTGAAGAACTTTGGCATATATTTTCAAAAGTTTTTTGCACATTTTCTTTGCAATGACAGTAAATATAACTTTGAAATTATTTTGTGCAAAACAATGTTGGGTTTTTTCCCTGTAGGCTGATAGAACCACATAGAACTCTCATGCAAAACCATGATTAACTTTAATTGGTGATGGAAACTGATTATAGATTTTGTCTTAATGCTGACACGTCCAATTGCTTTTAGAAGAGACAGACTTTATAGACCCCTGGTCTTGAGTCTATGTTTACAGATGATGAGAAATAAGGATGTAAAGGAATCTTTGTTCTTATAAGAGGGTTAAAAGTTAAAACTGGCAAGGACCTATGGGTGGCCACAGACCTTGAAGAAGATGGGAGAGAGAAAATAAAATATATTCCAAGGGTGTGGTTTCGCCACTGGATTAGGGAGCTTCAAAACTGGGCTGCTGCTAGTGTTCCTCCTCCCTTCCTGAGATCCTTCACTTGTACATCTACCAAGTCAGATCAGCTCTCTGACTCAGGTGAAAAACAAGGGATTAATTTATCTGCAGTCAGCTTTCTGCTGCTTTGACTCACTGAGAAGCCTCACAAACCCAGTACTGATGCAAGCGATGATTGTGAAAACTACCCTAGGGGAATATGATGGTGTTTTGGAAGATCAGAAACTCTTGACATTATTGTCACGATTAATGCAAACAAATAGTGTGTTCCTCCTCTCAGAAAGTGACTGGTTTGTTTCTCTGAAGTTTATAGTCTCTTCTAAGTAATTGTAGTGACTTTAATTTCTTCTCTCCGTTTTGAAAAATCTACATTTTGATTTAATAACTAGTTCATAAAACATATTTGTTATTTCAAAGGATTTTGTTATGTTTTCCCACTTGCTGCTCATAGTTTACCAATTCTGAATAATTGGCAGAAGACACTTGATTAAAAATATGAGATATTTTTTCACACTTTCACCTTTATTAAGCCCTGGAATCTGTGGTGTACCAGAATTTGTCTCAGTTGGTAAGTGTCACTCACAGTGGCAGGCCACAGAACAGTTTTGCCAGCCTAGAGGAATCATGTGCAGGAGAAAGGTGCCATACATATTCCTATGCTACTGACCTTCACAGAGCCAGCACAACACCATTGAAAACCATTTAAACTTCCCGATGTATTAATGCCCATGAACTGAAACAACACGAAAACTCCTTAACAGCCAATTTAAATTAAAAAATAGTATGTAGTTACATTACTTAGTAATTTTCACCAGGCTTCTGGGAGCTTTGATTAAATATGGATGACAATACCTCCAATGAGCTATTAGGAAAGTCAATGACTGGCCCAGTTAAAGAATGCTTTATATGTTTGCTATTTTTCCTCTTTCAGTTTGAGCACCCTCTTCACTCTGTCCTGCACAAAGAATTTGTGGTGACAAGGCTTTGATAAAAGCATTTAATATTGGCTAAATTCTCTTAATAATAACTTGTGTGGGGAAATGGAATAAATCAGTCCTAAAGCTACAGGATAATGACAGAGCAAGTAGACTGAATAAATTTCCCAGGCAACTAGGAATTGTAGAAGATGGTGTCTCAAGACCACCATCACAGCAATTGAGCAAATTCATGAAGCAGAGGATGTCAAGCTTCTATATTGAAAACTCTTTATGGATTAAGATATCCTTAATACAATTGGCTTTACAAATTCGGGTATCACTCTATGTAATACGATACTAGACTTGTAAATTAGTTTCTTATGAAACCCTTGCTTTTCCCTTATGCGTAACCATTCAAGAAATTCTTTAGCTTTCTTCTGTCTATCTGAGACTATGAAGAGGTTTTAAGTATGGCCAAATATTTAGGGTTGACATGTTTCACTGATGTTGTGACTTGAAAAACCAAGAGGATCAGACACCAGAGCTGCACTCATGAGTCTGTTCTGTTGATAATTCATTTGTCTGAAATTTTCTCATCTCTGAACATTTTGATCTGGCTGTGTCTTAAATCTTGAGGCACTCAGATCAGTAGGAATACTCTGAGTCCTACTGTGTTTACATAGGTACAGTCACTTCTGGCATTTCCAGCTTCCTTTATTTTGGCCATAGCATACAGTAGAAACTCAAACAATCTTAAAAGCACTTAAAAGCACTTCCTTGGCCACTGTGCCTCCAGACTTTCTCCTGCTTTTTTGTTTTCCCCTCTAAGTGTGTCTCAGTGTTTTTTCTCTCAGTTCCAAATAATTTGTGATCTGGAAAGACTACAGAGACTTTATTTTTAATACGAAAATAAGTTTACAAAGTAGATTTAGTTTTTCATTATAGAAACAAACAGTTCTTTAACACAGTCTAACTAGAGAAGTTATTTCATAGTTATGCAGTTGTGACATATTCAAAAAAAAAGAACAAGAAGCTCCAGTACAGCTCTGTTCATTAGCATGATGTCAAAAAACTTGCATATCAAGGCATCATTATCCTTCCAAGTGCACAGCTGCAGAGCAACAGTATGTAAATAATAAAAGAAAAATAAGTTTGTTTTAATTAGTGCAACACAGGCTGCAAATACCATTAATGAACTATATTTAATTTGCTAATTCAAACTTTCAGCATGGCGGGAACTTATTTCAAATTCTGCACTGAATTCTCAAATACCTACTACTAGGCCAGAGAGAAAAAGAAAAGCTTGTCTCTGCTTCCAGTGCAGCCATTTCAGTATAAGATTGGTGGACAATTTAGTGTTTTGTACTCTTGATTCACGTTTTCCATCCTGACTCTGTGAAGGCCTATGCTAAGAGTTTGCCTTGCCTCAACATGTAGCTATCCAAATGGAAGGTTTCTAAGTAAAACATACTGATAAGAGACAATCCCTGAATGACCACACAATGTAACATCATGCAGTGATATTTGAGGCAATTTCAGATGACCCATCAAGGTCCAAATCAGTAGAGACATAAAAATTTGAAGCTGTAGCTGAGCTAAATAGCAGGGACTTCCATTTCTTTCAGCCTAGAAGTCCTCATCCAACCATAAACCCTTCAAAAGAAAAGAAAAATAAATGAGATTTGTCCAGCTGCATAAGCTAAACCTATAAAGGTAATAAATCATCTGGAGTACACAAAAATAAATACAGTGACAGTGATCTGATTGGCGATATTTTCCTGTACATAGACAGAACATGAGTCTCTCTTCCACCCTCATATTCTGCCATATGTAATAAATGGAGAACTCACCCTTTTCCTCCGTAGAAAGAAATCTACACACTCTGTCTTTCCATTTCTCAGCTGTTTATTTTGTTAATATTTGGAAGCATGGCGTTGACTTCAAGTTCCCTACCACTTTGTAAAATTTATTTAAGTCAGTTATCATTTAAAAGGATTTATTTTGTTTGAATTTTGGAGGCTTTTTTAGTAGTGAGGAGGAGAGACAGACATTTATTTAAGGATATATGCATAAGCTGCATCCTCTTAGTACATGCATAAGCTGCATCCTCTTAGTACTTAGGACGTAGCTCCATTTTCTAAAAAAATGTGCCTGTGCTCTGAAAGTCCATGATAGCTTTAAGATAGTGAGCATGACATCAGTACATACAAGCAACTGAGTAGTCAGCAATTCACATCTAAACATTAAGGCATATCTGAAATCCCTAATTATTGTGATAATACGTTCAAATGTATCAGTATTGGCAAATAAGCATAAGTAGACATGATAGTATATCTCATGCTGAGCTGTTCGAAGATTATTGACCTGTAACACCAGAGAAAAAATGTTACAGATGGGCATTCACACCAGAAACGAGGGAAAACAGAAATTTATTGCCAGTCAGAAAACTAATCAGAACTGAAGCAAGCAAAAAATTTGATAAACCTTGAGTTAAATTCAGTTCTAATTTAATGTAGCAGACACGTTGATAATGCAACACAAATTTAATCCATTGATAAATCTTAGAAGTTCTGCTTTTTGGTACAATTTATAAAATTTTTTCTTGTACCCCAATATAAAAAGCAGGAAAATAGATTTAGAGAAAATGTCCAGTCAGGAATCTGGGCTTAGTATCCTCTGACAGCATCCTAAAAGATACCTGATATTTTTTAAGCTAACCAAGCACTACCCTGAAATTTCAAAAGGCTGTGTCTAATTTTCTAAGTATCTAGAAACCCTATGCATCTTAGATTTATGAACGTGTTCAAGGACTCTCCTGAGTCTTATGGAGCCTCAGGTTGGCATTGCTCAATTCTGAGACACAAGACTAAAATATGTTTATTTGTCTTGCAGTTCTTTTAGAAATTCATCCACTGAAAATAATGGAAATTCACCAATTTTGTTGTCCGCTTACATTTATTAATACACACTGATGGATTTGTTTTATACTAGGATAGAATTTCTCTCGCTACAGTAGAATTTCTCTTCAAATATTTATAAAATTTTTAAACACTGCAGGCAAGGCAGACATAATAATGGGAAAATAATATTGTTTTCTGTTAGGTTAAAAATAGATGATACAATTATTCCATTATAAAATGGAAATTTTTTTGCATCTTCTGGCAAACCAAAAAACTAAAATGTTACTGCAAAATAATTTATTTCACCTGACTCTGACAATTAAATCCTATTTTTATATTCTCTTTATTTAGTTAATGTATCTTAATTACAAGACCAAACCCTGCCCTAAGAAACCATTTGGTATAAACATATAATAAATTCTAAAAATTAAGTACTTAGTTTAAAAGATATGGAAATTAAATTGCTAGTCTCCTATGGAAACATAAGCTCTCACTTTCTTAGAGTAACTGGTCAGGAGCCTTCCACAAAGATTAAAATGTAGATTTACAAAATACAGTTGATAAAGAACTTTGAAAGGTCAGAGAAAAAGGGAGCTTTCTTGGACCTTCCTGGCATATTGGCCTGGAGAGGTTTTGCAGATAGACCAGCCTCAACCTACCAGTGAAACTTAATGAAATGCATAAGATATATCAGACTAGATACCATCTAGCCAAAGTCCTTACCATTAGTCACTATCGCTTGTACTAGAACACACTATCAGTTATTGCTGTTTTTACTTTCCTTCTAGCCACTCTTTGATGTGTTTATGGGTGATAAGAGAGGGAGGCAAAGGGGATAGATAGATAGATAGATAGATAGATAGATAGATAGATAGATAGATAGATAGATAGATTTATTATTTCTGATACTACATAAAATCATAGAGAAAAAAATGCCGTAAAGTGTAAGCTGTGTCAAAATCAATAACTGAATGTCTTCATGTACAGAAGTGTTCCCAAGGCAGAGAGGTAAGGGCAATGGCCAAATATTTTCATTATCTCCACGTCACCTCTGTAGTCTTAGGCATGAGAGTGATCACTGAATAAAATTAATTATTTAAATTTTTTTGTTAATAAACTTTATATTTGTTTAAGGAGCTCACTGAAGATGGTAGAATAAGAGTTAAATTATAGCAAGAGGACAACAACAAAACAGAATCATACATTATCTTGATTATAACCCAGGACCACAGAAACTTGACATGGGCAAGAACACAATTGTAAAACAAATAGTAACCACCAGAATTATCAAGTCACTTATCTGTGATTTCTGAAAACAATTAGGGAATTCCATACCCACAAAAGGCAGTTTAGCACTTTCATATGAAACCAGTTTATGTGACTGGTTGCATCAGGATACCTTTGCTTCATTCTACAGTAAAACTTATCACAAACATTCTTATTTTCTCTCCATATGCATTGAATGGAACTAAGGATGCATTTCAATTATTAATAATGATGACTAATAAACTATAGCTTATTTTCCCAGGTCATTTACCTCTTTTATGTGGTGATGAAGAAGTTTAATTTTGTCACTGTCATTACCAAGACAACAAAACCAGAAGCAGAGTAAGTAACTTGTCTGTGTAATCAATCTGATGTTTTAATATGCTTGCGTTGGCACATTTGACTCCAGTGTATAACCTTGAAATAAAACCAAAGCTGTATTATACAGGCTTTGAATATCTGAGTCTGATTAGGGCTGAAGCTCTGAGATTTTTTTATATCCCAGAAAGTCTAAAACATATCCTAAAACTACACATCATAAAGTTGTTTTGAAAGTAACATATTTATTTAAGAAATGTCTTAATGGCTAGTAGAAGTAAGCAAATTCAGAAAAATTGTTTAGGTAGCTAGCTCTATTATAAGAATTTAACGCCAGCCTATGGAGCCTGATGAAATTCATCCCAGAGTAGTAAGAGAGTTGGGTGAGGTTACTGTGAGACCTTTCTCAGTTTCTTATCAATGGTATTGAAGATCTGCAGAGATCCCAGTCAACTGGAAGCTAGCATGCTATTCATACTTCAAAAAGGGCAAAAGAAGATCCTAGTAATTATAGGCCTGCCAGTCTTACTTTGGTGCCCAGTAAAATTACAGAGAAGATTATTCTGTAAGGTATTGAAAAACTCATGAAAGACAATGCAGTCATCTGTCAAAACTGGTGTGGGTATATGGAGGAAAGTCATGCCTTACTAACGGAGTATCCTATTATAACAAAGTTACCTTCCTCCTGGATGGAGGCAAGATAGTGGATGTGTCGTTGAATGTTGGGTTTTTCATTTTAACAAAACTTTTGACACTGTCTCTCACGGTATCCTCCGAGACAAAATGTTCAGCACACAGAAAGACATAATACACACTGCAATGAGTGAACAACTGGCTGAAGGGTTGGGCTAAAAGAGGTTGTAGTAAATGGAGTAATATCTATCTGGCTAGCAGTCAGATATTAGTGGGATTCCACATGACTCTTTTTTAGGGGTCCTTTTAACCTCTTCAATATTTTTATCAATGACTCAAACAAAGGAGTTGAGGGCACGCTAAGTTTGCTGACAGTACAAAATTTGGATAAGCTGTTGATTGCCTTCAGGAGAGATCTTGATGGACTAGAGCCTTGGACAGGCACCAACCATATGAAATTTAACAAGGACACATGCCAGATTCTGCACCTGGAACAATGTGATCCTGGATATATGCATAGAATGAGGGGACAAGAGCCGGAGTGCAGAAAGGAATATGAGGGTTTTGGTTGATGGAAAACTCACTATGAGTCAACAATGTACCCTGGCAGACAAAAGGTCCAATTATATCCGGGAGTGCATGAAATACAGTATAGCTAAGTAGTAGAAAGGAGTGATTGTCCCACAATACAGCATTGGTGCAGCCTCAACTCACATCCTGATTTGCAGTTTTGAGCCCCACAATATAAGAAGGATATAGAAATATTAGAAGGTGTCCAGAGGAGAGGAACAAAGATCATTAAAGGACTAGAGGACAAGACTCAGGAGGAGTGGCTGAGGATATTTAGTTTGTTCACCTTAGAAAAGAAGAGACTGAGATGTGACCTCATTGCTGTCTACAACTTCACAATGAAGGTGAGTAGAGAACGAAGTGCTGATCTTTTATCTCTGGTGTCTATTGAGGTATGTGAGGGAATGGCTTAAAAAGATATATCATGAGGATACATCTATTCACACTGGACATCAGGAATATGCAGTTTCCTGAGGAGATGGGTCAATCATTAGCACAATCTCCCCGGGTAAGAGTCCTTTTGCCCAATGTCTGTTGATGTTCAAGATATGTGTGTACAATATTCTTTGATATATGTTTTTACCTCTAGGTTTTTGGTGTGGAATCAGGATTTGTGCTTGACCTTCTTGTGTTCCTTCCAAATCAAGATAATCTATGATTCTGTTAATCTAATGAGAGTCCACACGCTTCAGGTATTGGTCCTTAGCAATTTTAAATTCTCTGCTTTTCCTCAGCAGATTTTCTGTTCTTGAACACTGTTGATGTCAGAAAGACTACATAGATTTTCTGATTCCTGTATGAAAGGAAATTTTCCTATAAATATGCCAGCCTCACAAAAGAAGGATTGAGACAGAAGATGAAATACAAAGTACCAAGGTCTTGATCTGGAGAGGGATTACATTTTCTTTCTGATAGGCAGAGAGAAGAAAGAACAACCTCGTTGCCTGGTGAAAGCAGTATCAAAAATATGGAAATAGGAAAGAGATTAATCTACTTTTAAACTCTTTCTGAGAGGTAATGTGGATTTTTTAATTGATCATTTTCATTTACAGGATTGCTAGTTACTTACAAGGATTAAACTCTTCCCACATGATGAATAAGCATTTAATGGGACAAAGAAAGTTCATTAATGCATTTACTGGCCCCATTCCAGGAAATTATCTTGCTTATGCTCTTTGATAGAATCAATATTTTTTTAGTCAGTGATGGCAGAAATCTTGAAAATTCTTGCTCATTTGCAGGTAATAGGCACTCAAACTACACAAGACCCATCTAGTCCAAGTCTTCACCAGTACCATGCATTAAATACTTCAGCAACGTCTAGTCAAAATTTAAGTGTTACAGAGAGAAGTAGCATCCCCAGCTTCTCTCTCAAGAGCCAGTTTTGCAGTATGATAGGTGTCAGGGACTTGAAACACACAATTTACAGCACAGGAGTTCTGTACTCAACTCACCACTAAAACTTTCCAGAAATTTGCTTGCAGTTTTTACTTAAATTCAAGACTTTTTTTTATTGTTTCTTTGTCTTAAATAATCTGTATGTTGTCATGGATTTTGCATCATTTAAAAATGAACAGACTCTTTCCATGTTTCATCTTGATTATTAATTAAACATGCTAAATATATTATCTAGTTCTTTCAGTCTTTCCCCCTTGTATCATTCCCTCTATCTTTTTTATCAATTGAGCAACTTTTTTGCCATTCCCTTCAAATTTGTCAGTATCTGTCATCAGTGGAAAGACAGAACTAATTGTAGTGATTTGGGTGTATGTTCTAAGCGGTTACATATCAAAGCATTATTAACTTGTTGATTTAGGTGTAACGATTTTTGTCAGGAAAGGATGGCACAGTGGTTTCAATGCTAACCTGGGCATCAAAAGTTTTGGACTTATTTCTCTGAACAAACAGAGATATCCTCTGTAACTTTAGACAAATCCTTTAGGGCCAAATGCAAAGGTCTTAAGGCAGACCTTTACTGTGCTTTGCCAGGCAAGGCGATGACCACTGACCAACTCGTGTGGGATCTCCGCAGCCAATTACAGAATTGTAAAAAAATAGAAAAGTAGTCCTAGCTTGGGATAAGTGTGGTATTTAGGCTACCAGCTGTGTTTCTATTTTTCCAATACACCTGTTCCAGGTGAATTAGCATAGCTGTCACACTGTGTTAAGTTGGCTATTAGCTTGGTTGGTTCTCTTCCATAATGTCCAGGACCATGCTCAGTGAGCATGTTAGCCATGTATTTTAATGTTATTGCTGTCTCACTACATCCATGTGAATGCAATGTGTCAGTGTTCATGTGGTTTCAGAAATTAAGATGAGAATCTGATCTTCAGTTAGATGTAAGGGTACATGTCTATTTCTGCTACCAGCCCCACGACCTTTACAACACAGTGCTGTGAATAACACAAACATGACCCATCTAAAAGATTGCTGCTACGAGGTTCAGGTACTGAATGAAACCTTGGTTCCTATTCTCTAGGCATGCAGTTTACCACATTCAATTCCCTGTTGAATGGGAGAATGGGGATGAATATGGTGGCATAAGCCACCATAGTCATTCTTGAATAGTCATTCAAGAGGAAACATGAAAGATGATGTATATCTGAAGTCATGTTCCTTTGTAAAACTGGCCTTCTGTTCAGGAAATTCCACGCCATTCTGTGTAGTATCCACAGTCCTGAATTCTTCTTTTTGTAGGTATCTACAAAAATTCTCTTAAAGAAATGTCCTTTCATAATAACAGCCAAGTAACTAGAACACTTAGGAAAAGAGAAACACCAGGAAGGGATCTTAACAGTGTTCAACTTCAGACTTTTAAGTGTGACTAAGATATGAGCCCAGTCACCTTAAGCTTCCTATATAATTATTGTAAAAAGACAAGCTCCTCCAGGGGATTATTCAGAGCAGGAATTTACCTTTGAAAGACAAGTAAATTATATACCTAAGGTTAGGAGGATTGAATAACCCTGAGTAACCTTGAATAACGGATGCAATTGCTTGGTTTGAAGAGTTACTAGCCAACAGTCTGCCAAATGTTTATGTGAACCCAAGATCCCCTCTAGCACCTTAAATAAAAATTTTTCATCAAATCAGAGATGGAAGGGTACTGGTGGAGTTCATAGAACCATGTGACATGAGAATACTTCGAAGTCCAAGACCTGGCTCTTAAAGGAGAACAGAAACTATGGCAATGTGGCATAGAAGTATCTCAGTCTATAAGCATTATAGCCAAATTAACAACATAATTAAAGGCAGAATTCTAGTAGGTGAAGAGAGAGGTCATCAAGATCTCAGGAACTTGAACCATGAAGTCAGTGCTGCATTTACAGTTTCGGGATGATTATTTTCTGAAACATTCTTGATTAAAGAGGTTAAGCAGCTGTAAGTGTTGCTGGCTGTTAAGTTTATTTCAAACTATATTTTATTTCAATACTTAGGTAATTAGGACATTTTTTTCTGGAATCAAATACATTTTACATATTGTATTACCTAAATCCAAACCCAAAATCCTGCTTTGTTCTCTTTTTCCTCTGTCCGTTTTTTTTGGTTGGTAAGTTTGAAGTCCCTCCTGCAGTTGAGGCAAACATTTATTTTTGGTGCTGGTTAAAGCACTCAGTTAGGAACTACTGTCTACACAGAGGTGATTGAAGTTCAGTTTCCTTGGCAGTGAAAATATTCCTGCTATTAAATTAGTGGGGCCTTGAAGAGGGACAGGCTAGGAAGCAGAGCTGGTGCCTTGCATTATATTTAATTCATTATATTAATTTCAAGTTAATCTGCATGTTTTTAACACAATAACTACTAGGAAAGTCCTCTATTGGTTCTAGTTATTAATCTTCCTGTATCCATAGGTTGCCTGTCTAAAAGATAAAAATAATTGCTTATTCAAATAATTGTCTTAAAAGCATTTTCCTTGCAGAGATAAAATATGGTTGAATGTTCTTGAGATTTTGAGATACCCCTGTATCACGGAATGAGAGATAATTAAGACCCTTCAAGAAGTAGTAGGATGCCTAAAACTCCAGGGTTTTATGTGCAACTTTCTTTCAAACCAGAGTTAATTAAATTTCCATGTTTAATTAACTTCTCACGCTTTTATTGGTTTTCAAAATTATTCCTTCATGTTACTCATTTTACATATACACACAATCTATACATGTGTACAGATGCAAACACACTTATTTTCCTCTGTGCTGAAACATAATTTCCTGAACTGTTTTTTTTTCTTTCTAGCTTATGTTTCCATGGGATCCCATCCCATTATTTTAATATATATATCTGAAACAGATCAACAGAGAGTTTCATTAACATGACATTAATCCCCTTTTCCAGTTCATTAACAAAGATATTAACTACTGCAATACTTAACATATAATTTGCTTCTTCCCATCCAATACAGTGCCATTTACTACAAATATTCAGTAACAGACCTACAAAATACTTCTGTAACACACAATTTACATGTGTAGTTTATAATTAAATTTAGAATAGGAATACTTTACTTGTTTGTGTCTTTCGTACACAGTACTGATAAACTTGCCAAACATCAAAGCCTTTCACGTATTGCATTTGCTCTATCTTACAATATTTGTGCCCCTTAGCTAGGGTCAATCGTACGAAAGATGACTGTATCAGATCACAGAATCATGGAATGGTTGATGCTGGGAGAGACCTCTGGAGGTCCAGGTGTTCAACTCCCCTGCTCAGTAAAGGCCACTTAGGGCAGGTTATCCAAGAACACGTAGAGATAGTTTCTTAGGATCTTCAAGGATGGAGTCTCCACAACTTCTCTGGGCAATCTCTGCCAGTGCACAATCAGTGCACAGTAAAAAAGTGTTTGCCTATGTTCAGGCAAAATCTCCCATGTTTTGATTTGTGCCCATTGCCTCTTGTGCTGTCACTGGACACCACTGAAAAGAGCCTGGCTCCATCTATACCTTGCCTCAGGTATTTAGATACACTGACAAAATCTATCCTGAACAATCCCAGCTCTCTTAGCTTTTCCTCATATGAAAGATGCTCCAGTCTCTTCATCATCTGAATGACCCTTCACTGGACTCTAATATGTCCATATCTTTCTTGCACTGGTACCCCAGTACTGAACACAGTACTCCAGTTGCAGTCTCACCACTATTGAACAAAGGGGAAGGATAATTCCCCTCCACTTGCTGGCAACACTCCTCCTAATGTAGCTGAGGATACTGTTAATCTTCTTTGCCAGAAGATCACTAGCTCATGTTCAACTTGGTGAATACTAAGGTAAGTAACTGAGGGTAGTGGATGCCTAGCTACAAAATATGTGGTCTCCAGAAGTAAATGAGTGACACTGAAGACAGATAATATATTTTGGTTGAAACAAGATGGTCTTGTACCTTCTCCTGAAGATTTGAGAACAAGTGAAAATGTCTGCTAAAAGAACTCAAATTACTGCATTAGCAGTTTTGACTAAACAGACTCAGAGTAATTTGAAGGAGCAATGTATAAATGTTCAGTAGCTAGAGTTTTAGAAGAATGTCAATCTGCTCCTGAAAAGATGTAGGAAACTATTCTTTATTAAAAAGACACTTCTAAATGCAATCTCACATTTGCCCCTACCATGTCATGTTATACCAGCAGTGTCTTTCTTTTTATACAGATGTCTAGACATCTGCTAATGCTCATTGCTTTGATGACAACTTATTCCATATGTGTCCTGTCTCAAAGAAATTGCACTGCCTGAAACTGGAATTTCTTCAGCTTTCTATGTTTCAGATATTGTGTGTGCTCTTACTTTGAACCTAAATACCCCACTCCTTGCTTCTAAGCTGTGAACTGTTTGAAATTCAAAAGACCATATGTGCTCTTACTTGTCAATTTTAATGCTTTGATACCATTTTCCCCTGCATTTTTCCTCTTGCACCTGTTTCAGCTATAGGACACTGCAGGTAGAGGTATCTCTGACAGCCCTTCCCTTCTGTCTACACTGCTTTTCTCTCTTGCCTTCCTTCATTCCTGGTTTATTCCCTGCCTTCTCAGCTCTCTTTCATTTACTTCTGGCCTCTGTGTACTAGGCCTCTCCCCATCATTTTTTTTGTTTACTTCTTCCTTTGAAATGGGTGGATGAGAGGCTGGCAAGGTGTGTGTTTCAGAGCAGAGCAGCTGTGAGGCTGCAAATCCTCCTCTCACCTGCTGAGCACCAGATGGTGCCTCAGGAGGAGTTGCTTGGACAGGATAGCAAGTGGACCTGATCCTCTTGCCACTTGCACTTGTTTTGAGCAGGTGCTTTGATGGCTTTGAATGAACAGCTGGGGCCAAGAGGGAAAAGGATCCAGGAGAGGCAGCCCTCAGTTTGGCCGGATCCACTGGGGCAGTCTGCAAACAGCAATGTGTCTCCTGGTTGCACCACTGCCTGTGTCCGCAGCTTTCTCTTTTGGCTGTATTTTCAAGCAGGGCAGGCCAGGAGTTGAAAAACCCCTGCTCTCCCCTTCACTCCCCCTCAACAAGCCAAACTAACTTGCCTGCTGAGTTTAGTTATAAGCCAACCATTTTATAGAGGGATCTGTGTTTGTTTATGCAGTGACAACAAAGATGTAAAGTGAGCCACTGTTCTAAAAGGGCTTCCATGAAAGCCATTGTTTGATGCCCTGCAGAAGTTTCTGGTGCTAATGTGACTCCAGCTCTCTGAGTAATGCTTTCCTTAACAATATTGCCAAGTGTTAATTAAAAAAGAAATGAGAGATAGTTCTCTGACCTGATTGTAGTTCTGCATTAGAATTGAGTTTGCCAAGCGATTTTTAATTTTAAAGGAAAAAAAAAGTGTATAAATCCTCTTATGTTTTAAAAGGACATTGTACTTTTATATATTAGATGTCATGTCCCAAAAATGTCTTGAAAAGACAAAAAGAAAGAAAAGCACAGGTATAAACCCTATGCCAATTAATACTTTTCACTGGATATTAATTTGTGGGCATTAGCCACATTTAATTGACCTTTGGACATATGATTAGACAGACAGTGAGCTCTGCTGACCAGCACATATATAATTAGCAAATAGCAAGGTGAGGTAGAACTGATTTAATCTCATTTCATCCCTGAGACTATATCACCATTTGGCCTAGTTCCCTTTATCCAGAGATAGCAGCTTTATTTGGCAGTGAATTAAAGAACCAAGTAGCTTTGCATTGTAATATAGGTCAAACAAAACCAGCACATTTGGTGTTGGGTTGTTTGACAAGCAGAACACCTGGAGATTGCTCGGGGTGGGAATAAAACAGTTGCAAAGAGCTATAGAAGATTTTCAGTCTTTAAACATTGCAAAAAAAATCAGGGATTTTAGTTGGAGCCATTCAGCAGGTCCAGTGGCAGTTCATTGTGCCATCAAGCTGGAAATCAGAATTTAAATTCCAAACCACTGGGCAAGGACTTGGAGATATGTGAAGACTGGGAAGATTTGGCCAGTGTCTGGGAGATTTCCCTTCGTGATAATTTTAAAGTCTCCTATTTGACTCAGGAGTAAAAATCTGCATGAGGAGGAAAGTGAGCCTTGCTTCAACTCCTTCAGTTTCCACATGAGTAGTAGCACTGGTAAGATTCATGTGAAGAGATTATGTCCCCCTACTCAGCTGATCTTTCCAATAAAGACAGCCTGTTTTCTCACCTACAAAATAATCTAAGCATTAGGTTATTAGATCCTTACTGGTCATCCTGATTTGTCACTCAGCATATTCAGTAAACAGCCCAGAATTGATCGAACAACTGTGATTTTAAAGATTCGTAAAGTCATCTCTACCTGTGTGGTATGATGGTATTAAATCATTTGATGCCACGCTAGGATATTTCAACATATGCTCGATCGCATGAAACTAAAAATATCCCAGTGACTCATAAAGCATGTAGTAGGTTTTATTAGAATTTTTTGCTATATCATTTCTTTAAAAGTGGATGGCTGCAGGTATTATTCATGAGCAGCAGATAAGGTACAGTGCTACAACTCCCACTCATACAAGTTTTTTCAGCTTCTATTGCACCAGTGACTGTCTGTACTCAGCAATCTGTCCCAGACAAGTGTGTTGCAAGTTTTGTTCAGGTTTTCTAAATATGAGAGTGTTTACAAACTGATCTGCAGAAGCATGCCAAAAATTAGAGAAAGAGCAACTGTAGGTAAAGTAGATTTGGAGGACTTTTCCTTTTAATTTGATTATTAGCATAAATAAAATTATGTTTCTTTCTGTTATGGGGATAGAGAAAGGGAAATAATAGTATATCTTTGATTTGTTCCTGGGACAATGCCATTATTGGGACTTATACCAATGACCATTAAAAAGAACTATCTTTTACCTAATGGGAAACTCTGTGCCTCTCCTCAGAAAACTTACTGGAAAGAAATCTTTAGCTTGATAAACAATGGGTTGATCACTGACCCAGAGCTTTGCTAGGGAGATTGGACCTAGGACATACGGCTCTGGAGATTACTGACTGCCATCCAGAAAACTACCTTGTGGCTTTAGTTGGAGGAGATGCAATGGACCCTTCAGAGTCTTGAACATCATCTGAAACTCAGTGCTTCATGTGTGTATATGGAGTCTAAGCATAAACATGGGGTTAAATTACAAGCACAAGCCATATTGGTGATCCTGGGTTCATGTGGGAAAACACTTTCCACATATCCACGTGCTCTGAAGAAAGTGGTATCAGCTCCCTAAATTTTATTTGGACAGCTAAATACTCATAGCTCTGCTGTGTCTGCACAAGCACAATTGATTATATGGGTGGAGATTTAGCAGGGCAGGAAGTAGCCTCTAATTCCACTGAAGTAGCTGTGTAATGGAGTAGACAATGTTCTTCAATTATGCCACGTGTTGTATGGAGGCGGTTCGTGGTTACATTGAAACTCCAGACTAATTTAACAGAAAAAAGAAGGAGGAGGACTTAAAGCTGCCTTCATGCATCTATTCATGTTTTCAATAGAGAACTAGGCTATAAAAACTGACAGAACAGGAACAACAGAAACAAATTTAGGATGGAACTTTAATTTGCAATCTCACTACTGAGGCTGCAAAATCAGAAAAAAAATAGCTGTGAAACGCACTCTAGTCAGACAGGAGTAGTAATGCCATTTTTGGAATTCAAGGAAGCTTAGATATTTTGATTTATTTTCCTGTTTCAAGAAATGAAGATATTTAATTTTTCCAAGTCTTAGTGACTGCCATATCTTAGAGACCTCTGTTACTGTAGCATAATATTTGCTCCTAAAGATGTTAATAAAATTTTTCTTTTGAATTTACAAAGGTATTTTAAATTATTGTCAGGAATCTAAATGCCTAATAATGCCAATAAAGAACATATTTTCAGATTTTACTTCTACTACTATTTCTGAGAATTGGGGAGTAAATGAGTGTGTATAAGGAGCTTAGTGCTTATTAACTGCTAGGAAGATATTAATGATTTTGTAACTAGATCTCAGAATTATGTTCTTCAATCTGAATAAGCAGATAGATTTAGGTAGATAGTTTTGATATCACACACATAATCCAAGGGATCTAGGGAGCTTCTTACATTACCCTGTGAAATGCAGTATAAATACCAGTCATCAAACAGTTTAGAAAGATGACACATGCACATAGTAGTAATAAACCATAATGTGGTTCTTTTTCCACAAAGTAGCACATTTCTGGTTTATATGAAAAATTGTGTAGATAAACTTTAGATTTTGAAATCCCCAGGACCAAAGAGAATCAAAGAAAACTATGTCAGACTTATCTTATAGTGCTAAGAAATGTGTCTGATAACCTAAATTTCTATGTTCTTTCTCTTAGAGTCTACCAGATAATGAATGGAACTTCTACAACAATGCAAACAAAAGTAAAATGTAGGGCTTTAGGAAGAAATGTCAACACAACAAGATTAATTCCATAAAAATATCATCAGCATGAAAAGAAAGACTTGACCCTTTGCAACGTATCTCCAATTTTTAAGTTAAAATCATTTTGGACAACTTTTATTAAAATTTTTACTATTCCCTTTTGCTAATATTCAGGTAAAAAAATAACATTACTGTGAATGATTCCAAGAAAATAATATCAGGCCTGCAGATTTTCGTTATAGAATGAAATATATTTCATGACATGAGTATTGCCTAAATTTAAGATGGGGCTCATATTCCAGACTAAGACACATAAAGCTAATCCATACACATCATGGCTCACTTGAGATGCTTTACAGATTCACACTGCACTTCCAATTTCTACTCCTGTGTTTTGAAAACCAGATCATGAAGCTAATTCTTGAACACTTATAGCCCCTAAAATGCGCAAGTTCTTAAAGACTGCTTGTATAGGAGGAGTTGAGTACTTCTGTTTATCCTTTGTTTATCCTACACTCACCTAGAACTGGTACAAGTTTTAGCCTCCTATTTTGCACAGCATGAGAGCAAGACAGGGATGTGACACATCTACCATTCTGAATCCAGGGTTTGGTCCTGTAAATCTGTGTGCAGATGTGGAGCTCCACACTCCTGTGCACAGAATGGTCATCACTCTGCAGGGACACAGCCCCATCCAGAGACGCTGTGGTGTCCATGGTCTGCCTCCTGCCTCAGCTCCTTGCTCCTAAAACCTAAGCTCTGAACTGTCTCCAAGATAGGGTTGGGTCTCCTTAGTGCAATTTACTTTTTCACAGGAAGTTATGCATACAGATTTATTTCCTATGATTCACCCTCAAGCCACCATAAGTTTCTACACAATTATGCAGATGACTGAATAAAAAGCTTACTTTTATTAGGAAATAAATGTCATTTTACTTCAGTCAGGATATGAGAGGGAAAAGGTAATGTGATATGACATAAAAGGAGTGCAGCCATAGGATGAGAAATTTTGAAATTATGCTGGAAGAAAGAAAGTTCAAATATAGGCCTTGTAATGAAATGCATATTTAACTGCATAAGCTAAGCTTCATAAAGTCTAGATTTTTAGAAATTTTGAGTGCTTTCTTTTTGGTGTTCAGCTACCAATTCTTAAATTAGGCTCTGGAAAATGTTTATTTTTTCAAAACTGTATGCAAAAGAATATTTACAATATTTCTTTAGCTCTGTAATATCCCCAATTGTCCCAAAACATCAGGGCTTCACAGATAGCTAAATTGTGCCCACACTATTCATGTATTTTGGTTGCAGGATATCACTATGGGATTTCTAGATTTTTACATGTATTTCTGCAGATAGCTTAATTTAAATCTTGTCAGGGAGTTCAAAATAGAACTAAAAATAGAAGTTTGGTTTATTTTGTCTTCTAAGCAATATCAGAAAAACATCGCAAAACAAAGAGAAGCTGAGAGTTTTGGATTCAGAATCCTAGAGGAAGAAAAATGATTTTAGGTATATAGGCACATCAAATCTAGGGTATAGTGCCATTACAAGTACAATTAATGCCTACAAGCATTAATTTGACTCAGAACTGTGAGTGATGTTGTTGTTCATGCTATTCATATGTCTATCCAGTAAAAAAATTAAAAAGGAAAAAAAATAAAGAATGAAAAAGGTTAAAGAATAATAAAAGGCTCTCACCTTTGCAGAACAGAAGATTATTGTTGACCTGTGTAGTCAATATTACTCATTTTTTCCAGGTAAACCTTTACCATTTGCCATCCCTTTGATTATAAAGTTCACTGATTCCAACACCATTCTTGGTTGTGCTTCACTCTGCAATATGTCACATCATTGGAAGATGTTCAGCATAGATAATTAGCAGGTGACCTTTAAAGTTATCTCTAAAACTGTTCTAATTTATTTTAACAGAAAAGATGTAATAATGCATGTGTAAGCCATCCATGCATCAACCCCAGTCATCTAAAGTAAATACCAGTTCACCTTTAAGTATCAAAAGGTTTAAGCCTATTTACAGCTTGGATTTACTAATATTTAGAGAAAAAAATAGTTTAGCAGATCCTGTCTGAAGTTAAAAATCACACAATACAATGTTTGCCTTCTAAATGTCATATTGAAGGAAGCTTCTCTGGCAAATGAGAGCACAGTATGATGGTTAAACCCATTTTCTTAAGAATCCTTGAGAACCAAGATAGAAAAAGTGGTGCAGCAGATTCATTCTCATGTTTAAAGCACATATTCTTGTAAATGAGTGTTTGCCTTTCGTTTAACCACATCTTTTGACAAGAGTAAATGTTCTGAAGAATTATTGTTTTGGATTGACTGATATTCTCTCCATTATTTAACATCCACAACATTATGAGGAAAATAAATTTGCTTTGAATATCTGTTTTTCAGTAAGTGTTTTATTTTATACACTTTTCACTTGAGCAAATTGTACTAATATATAGTATAAAAGTAATGTAATAACCAGTAGTTTCTGCTAAAAATTTTTAAAAACCATTACATTAATGGTTCTGTTCTTCCTCTTTTCCTTTCATAGATACTGAAATAGCCATCATACAAATAAAAATACTCAAAGACATGAACTTCTTTTTATAAACCCTAAACAGCTCAGCAAACAGTTACATTTATTATGCTTACATCTTCATTATTATTGACCCAAAGCAAAAGGCTTAGGCTGAAAGACAATTCTTTGTGTAAGACAGTTTATGTACTTTAAAAACAGGGAAGATACAGGATGTCATAAATCAGTAGAGTGTTTGCTAACAAAGCTGTTTTTATAAAGGTAGGTCCTGTGCCAGAGTAGAACAAAGAAAATGAAATTGTCCACGGCCCTTTTAATGCCACCTGGATCTAATATCTTCTGCCTTTTTTGCACTCACCTGGATCTCAGATAAGAAGACGAAGCAGTTCTGTATAGCTGTGATGCAAAAAAGCAGAGAACTACTCTAATCTCTTCTGACTGCTACTGAAGACATTATACTCGTGTTATTTGGCCAAAAGCAGCAAGATCCTACATTATTGGGAGGGCACATCTGTTGGGTTTTGATTTCTTCAACCTTCTTCATTCTGAAAGACAGATTAAAAAGACATGATTGAAATATTATTTGTGTATGATGTAAAGTACTTGCTTCAAAAACATTGGAAGTCCTGAGAGTTTGTGGAAAATATGAGCATATACTCATTTATGAGAACAGCCAAAACTGTCTGAGATTTCTTGCAAAATGTAGATAACTAAGATAACTCTTTCTAGGTGATGATGATGATGATTCTCTGTGATAGTTTGGCCTCTATGATATACAATAGCTAGAACCACCTATTACTATCATTTTTGATCAAGTTATCATCCTGCCTTATTGATCTGTTTGATAGGGGACATCCAGGAAAGCAAATTTCCTGGCCCTACTAACAACTAATAATGTACTAGTTGAACGAACAATATAGCTAAACACTAGCAAGGCTTCTGCTGGGTTGTCTTCAACAGCTGTGCTTACTTTAAACATTGGCCTTTAGTAAATACTTAAGAAAAAGCATGTGTTGTATGTACCCACTACTTTGCTGTCTTAGCTGGATGGCTTGATGTAATATAAGCTTGTGCAAAATAAGAAAATTATTTCAACGGAGCACTCTAAGATTTAGGTAAAATACATTCAAATGTTTCATACTTAGACCAATCCTTTCATCATGCCAGTGACGTCACCTTTAATTTCCTTTCAGAGAACTGACATTTCTGGTTCACAAAGTGCCAAAGACATTCTCAGTCCTAAACAAGTTCTAAAATACATGAGACCAATATAAGCAGTAAGAATAATGCCTGTAAAAACAAATGAGGAGGATTTTAATGAAAACGTCTGCATACATTTCAGCATCTAAGAGCCTTCCTAGGAATTAAATTTACAAAACAAATTATCTATACTCAGTTTTCAAAAGAGTTAATTATCAACTAGGAGACCAATGTCTCACCACATGCAAAATGCTAGGAAAGTTAGAAAACAACATTTATGTTTTAGATTAAATATCATCGCTCATTATAACATGGCTATATTCTCTGGAAGCAAAAATTTGCAGTGCTCTTTTTCAGCTATATAAATATCAGTTGCATTTTGCAGTTTTGGTCTTTTTATGTTTAACAAAAAGGACAAATTTTAGCACAGCACTTTAGAAAGATATTTTTATTTTACTCCATGTTGTATATTTTCAGTTTAAGACCTCAAGAACAGTAGTGCCAACTCAAACCTGGAGGGCTGTTTAGTATAGAGTCTAATAATGGATACTGAAGAAAAACATACAAAACAACACAAGTACACAGAATGAGTCTATTCCTTTTATACTCCAGACAGCAATGGTTTAAGGGCTTCTAAAGCTGGTGATTGCTGCAGGCCATCATCTTTAGCTGACACCAGTGGACCTCTTACCATGCATTCGTTTATTTTTTTTCTGAATCCTCCTGTATTTTTCACCTTATTGCCTTATTTTTCACCTCATCCTGTGGAAAGAAAATTCATCATTTCATTGTGAATTGGATGGAAAGAATTATTTTAATTGTAATAAAGTTTTCAGCATCACAGTATTTTTGATGCACTTAATACTGAATGGGAAGCGGTGAATACTTGTTCCCTATTCATTCTTTCATTTTATAGTCTCAGTCGTCTTTTTACTAAGTAGAAAAGCTCCAGTTTGACTTCAATTCACAGGAAAGCTTCTCAACATCTCATTTCAAAAAGAGGTTGGTGGTTGGTTTTTCTTAGTTAAGCAAATTGCTTGTCAAAATAATTTCAGCTTGACTTCCTAAGAGTTTGCATTTAACTTATTTCTTCTTCATTCATTAGTTTTTAAATACTGACACAATTTACAATTTCTAAACAATGTTCTTCTTTTTGGTATCATCTGTTAGAATGCCAATAAACTCCACTAATCTTTGTGTTTATTTCTTTACATTTTGGCAAAAATTGTGGGGTTTTTTGTTTTTTTTCAGTCAGGGATACACATGAACACTGAACAACTGAAATGTTAATTGTAAGCAGTCTAAGTTTCAGCTGCTACTTAGAATGGCTTTGTAATTAGCATTCTCATTTTAATATCATTGCTTTACTTGAAGGTAGACAATTCAGTGTGTATTTTTTATGTCTCCTTTCATCCAACCAAGAGGATGAATTTTACACTTTACACTCACTCTGAGAAAATTATTCTTTAACAGTTACATATAGAACTGCACTGCATAAAAAAAAAGTAAGGATTACTTCTGTTCTTGCATATTTTTTAAGTATGTTCTCCTAGTAACTGATTTTTCAAAAACATAGTCTGTGCATTACACCTCTACATTATACTTATCTTGTTTACTTGAGTAAATGACCAACCTGAAGAACCAAGTTTACTACTGCTATTCCTTTACAGCTTCACTAATTCTCCTTGACATTTTGAAGTCATAACTACTTTATGAATCAAATTGGTGGCTTTATAAATCTCTGAATACTTCCTACTTGGGCATGCAAGTTCAATTGATCTAAACCGGATGGTACAATTTCACAGTATAAGCTTATTTACCTTAATTAAATAATCCTTTTTTTAGTGTATACTGTTCACTAGAATATGTAAAAAGGAGATGTATGTTCATATCAACTGACCTACAAGGTATATGGAACTTACCCTGTCAGAGCAATCCCGGCCTGTATCACAGCTTGCATAATTGCCTTTAAGGTCATCTTTCTGATGTATCTCCAGACAAAGCTGCCTTCTGGCTCTTAAGGAACCTGGAAAGAGTAGGTCTAATGCCCTGCTTCTCTACTCAATGAAATTCCTGTGGGAGGTGGTTCAAAGGCCAGGGCAAGTAAAAGTGGTTCTTCAACCATGATGTCTGGGAGAAGACATACATATTGGTGTGTCTCTAAAACACCAACCATGACACATTGAGTATCCACGTGGTATAACAAGGGTTTTGCTCTTTGCTCCTGTCTTTATTTAATAAATTGCAAAATAATGTAATTAGGCTATGAAAGGATCAAGTGTACACTTTTGATATTTCACACAGTTTTTTGGAACACCTTTAGGTACAGGGAGTCCAAAGATGTTCTCTCTGCGCATCTAGAAAAGTAAGCCTCATTCTCTCTTACATTCTATATTGAAATTTTACAAAATGCACAAGAGTATAGTCTGTGTTCAAGGGTTAATTTATGGGGGAAAGAAAGAGGAATTATCTGATCATCAGGAGAAACAGAAACTAAAGGTATAATTAATTTCTGCCTTTGCAACTTTTCAGACACATGGAGTAGTTTCTAGCATTCTTATTCTAGCCAATGACATGTTGCAGCAAAATGTTTTAAGAAAATGAAGGCAATGAAATCTTTTGGAATGTTCTTCCTGTTATTGTTAATATTACTACTATTATTATTATTTGGATTATATCTTTTACTGTCTCTAATGAGTTTCTGCATCAGTCCTGGACAAGCTAAAGCAAATGAGTCATAGTGCATGCTTGATTTTCAAATTAATTTTTAAGATTGTTGGTATAGTTTCTGTTCCTAATTGACTATGTTTTGTTCATAGTTTTGAAAAGCAGCAGCTGCCCAGTGTTGCAAAGGCCTAATTTCGAAGCAGAGGCACGCGGGCTGAGCACTGGAATGCTGGTGTGGCTGCTTGGTGCTTCAGCCAGAATTCTAACTATTTACTGACAGCTGAGGTGACTAGGAATCCGCCCCACATAAAAGGGGTCTTCTCATATTTCTTAGAGAAGATAATTTAGCGTGTATGTGCACATGTCTTTAATGATTCACTTCTGAAAAAGAGAACTTACGTTGGGTCAGACAGTGTGCAGACTGCACAAATGTATTATTTATGAGCAGTGCTCAGAATGGCTTTTGGGAAACACACAGGCAAACATGGTCCAGGCCCTTAGGAGCTTACATGTCTAATACAAGACCTAACAAAACTAGTGGGAGCTGAAAACAATAGACGGAGAAATGAAAAAACAGACAAATGTAGCTTTCAAGATCAAAGGTAAATTAGATAGTTTATCATATGAGTCCTTCCAAAATATTTCTTCACTCTGCCAAGTAATCCATTCCAAGCCAGTGACATTTCTTCCTGTTGCCAAAACCCTTGGAACTACTTTCACAAATACCTCAGGTTTTCAGCCTCATACATGAACAAAGAGACTCCTTCCATACATGTCTTTCCCCACTCCTCACCTCACTCTGGACTTCACATCTCATGAAGATAAACTCTCTGTGCCTCTCAAGTTATACTAAGGGCTGTATTCCATTAGTTTAAAAAAACAAAAAAAGCCACTCTGAAGAATATTCGCACCTGATCTTGGTGAATTTGGATGTTCAAGGCCATGTCAGATGGGACTTTGAGCCACCTGGTCTAGCTGAAGGTATCAATGCCCATGGCAGGAGGGTTGGATTAGGTGATCTTTAAAGTCTCTTTCGACCCAAGCCATTCTATTATTAAAGATATGTCAAAAGAGTACATTACTTTTATTGCAGATTAATGAGGTTATGTCACTTAATTGCCATGATGAAGGTTCAGGAAGGACGAACCTTCAAAGCTCTAATATTCTACTAGAATTAATGATACTTTTAATCATAACTTAAACTGAGCCTGACCATTTCAATAGTAAAATTGTATAGATTATTGGTAAACCTTTAAAATGTGTAGGCATGGTTTAGATGCAGAAGAATACAGAATACTGTTTTCGTAATAAATAGTTAATATTTTATGGAAAATTATAAAACTATGTCTAATATTAACCCTAGATGTGTCTTCAAATATTAGTGACCACTCAGAATGCTTACAATACCATCAAAGCCCCACTAAGAACTTTACAATAAAAATGCAGTGCTTCTAAACTCCATAAATCATCTGAAAATTGAGGGCACTTCCCCAGTAGTTTATCCAGAGCTTCAAGAACAGGCTTCAAGATACTCTAGAATTCAGCTACTGATTTTTATTAAAGGTAATTAAATAACAGCAACATCCAAAATCTCTTCTTCAAATTACCTTTGCTTTTGGTGCAACACAAATTATTTGTATTTTTAAAATTTAGGGCACAATAAGCCTTCTATAGACATCCCTCATATAAAATTGCATTAAGCACAGCTGTCTCTCCTGTGTTTTCTGGGAAATACTGCAATGGAGAAAACAGCTATTTGTTTTGTGCTGGCAAATTATTGATCACACATGTGTCATGAATCACTTGACACTATGGATTTTTTGCTGAGACCATTGAAGGAACAGCCTCAAGCCCTCTATGTCCTGTATATACTGTCAACACTCTCACGTTCAAATTTATGTGAATGCCACTAATGACCACAAAGAGAAAACAAAATCTTAAAAAGACAATTTTGAAGCAGGTGGTTTAAACAAACGAAATAAGAAAATAATTTTAAAGTGCTTAAAAATATGCAAATGTGCAGCTAGCCATTAAAAAAGAGATAATAAGTGTCCAGAATGTGCACAGTATTTGTAAACAGACAGCTTAAGATTTAAGACAAGTGAAAAAGAAACCAGTGGTACTAATGTATCTATCTCTTTTTTATTTCATTAGAAATCCTCTAATTTTCAAAATCTTTTTTTTTTTTTGAATATGGGTATGAATAGAAATAGTTGGATATGGATAGAAATACTTTGCAGCTATATTTGCACTAAAGAACTGGGAAGGTAGGCTGTTAAGCCCTCTCTCCTAAGTCTCAGGTCAGAAAAAACACAGAACTGATTCTAATTTATGCTCTTGTCCTCCTGTAAACCCTTGACTGCCAAGCAGCATAGAAAGTAAGTCACTGGCTGTCCCACAGATTCCACTACACCTGAGGTTCTCGAGGTAAGGACACTGATATTTTCACTACAGTCTGTGCAGGTTTATGCAGGGGACTTCATTCACATTCTCCTCCACCTTCTCATTCAAACAACAACTCTCAAAATTTATCTTATAAGTCATACTATAGAACAATACCATGTGTCGAATTGTCATGTTGTATAAATGCCTTCCTTTTATTAAGCCACCTTTTCAATTATTTATAACCTTGCCCAATTTTAACTGTTTATGCTGAACATTTCAGTGATGGGAAATTTTACCAAACTTATTCCAATGATTTCTCATATTATTTAAGAAAGAAAGTATTGCCAGTTTCTTCTAGGCAGTAAAGAAACTACAGAGGCTTAGTTCAGGAGAGGCAGCTGTGGAATTCAGGTAAAAGGAAGACAATGTAAGATAATTTTTTTTTGTTGCCATCCTGTTGATTGATTGCTAAAGACCTATCAATACCTCTTTATTCCCAGAGAAAAGCAATGACCTCACATGTGGGAGACAGACAAGTTACGCTTTTAACATCACAAGTACTCAACTTTGCATCTCTTGAAAGTCTCACTTCATACAACATCAGTAGTTTCTTTCTATTAACTCTCAGAACAGTCTACCTGCATGAACATGAAGGACTAAAATGAATATGGAGAAGACTGAGAGCAACAAATCTATAGGAACTGTTGGTGCTTCTCCTGAGACTTCCTCTCTCCCTTTGGTGTTTTGCCCTCCTGATCTAGAGAATCATCATAAAAAGTGTTAAACTAAGAAAGACCAAATATGATCAAAAGAAAAGGAAGGATATTCAGCTATAGGTAGGGTGTTGGTGACTGATGAAGAAAGGATGATGCAGTTAAATCATTTGTGCAGAAAGTTGAGTGATGGAAAATATGTGAAAGGTTCAGAAGAAGATATCAGAAGGAAAATGGGGTCCTGTGCAGATGAAGTCAGAGCCAAAAATAAAAAAAAAAGGTCAGGAGCAGAGGGGACTGGAAACCCCAGGAAATAAGGAAATTATAGCAATATAATTCTATATTATAGAATATAGAAATTATAGTTCTATAGCATCTGTAGGAGTTTGATATCCTTCTCCAGCAAGTCACCTAGCTAACAGAGGAGGGAGGGGCTACACAGCAAAGACCTGGAAGTATGCTGGAAAATAATTTGTGGAACTGGAGAGCAACAAAATTAAGATCACCAAGAATTTTATTTGGTTATATGAACATATTTGTTATAACTCAAGCTTCAAAAACCGTCTTATATTTTCTGTAAGATTTTTTGCCTAATTTAGTCTTCTGGGGTTTTGCATTTCTTTACCATGGTATGTTAATTTTATTTTTTGGGAAAGCAAATAGCATAATTTATTCTTTTTTCCTTCGACTATATCCACTCCCTCCTTTGAACAGTTCTGTGTAGTGACTCCTCATAACAAGATTTCAGATGGTTCAAATTGGCCAAGACTCTTTACCATTGGTATATTTAAAGCTTTATGTAAACCTACACTGTTTATAAAGTTTCTTAGGGACTTGGACACAATTGTCGAAATTTGTTGAATATTGAGAGCTATTTTATGGTGAAATTTTACTCTCTCATGATGTTATTAAATTAGTAACAGGCTTCAAAAGAAATTACATTATATCGCATGTACAAGATGACAAGCCTTGAGTAGAAATAGTTGTGTAGGAGGTTCTCTTTTAAATGTGAATGTACTAGTCTCACCCCACCAAAACTAGAGTAGTGGATGATTTTTTGTTATGTTATGCAACATTCTTTCAAACTATAGACATTTGAGAATCAGTTTTCATACACAACTCTTAAGCAAATGCTCATAACATCATCCTGCAAAGAGAAACTCTTTAAAAATGATTTAAGATCCATATGCTATGTAAGGAAATTTACCTGGAGGCATTCTTCCGCCTTTTACTGAAAACAGGCTATACAAAGGTGGTGCTAAGGTGCACATATCCTTCACTTACTGGAAACTTTAAGAGGGTCCAAAGTTATTCAAAATTTCTAACTTTGCAGCCATATTTTAATGCTTCTTCCTTTAACTTTTGTTCTGATTCTCAGGACTTTCAGAAAGTGAATAGACTACCTATGTGTAAGAGATTTTAGATAAGGCTGCAACTGCCTTCATTCTTTGCATTTTTTGGTTTCATTTCCTGCTAATGTGATTTGCATAAGCCAATTACATTGAAATTTGGCCCATGGTTGTGCAAATAAGTTCATGAGTGTGGATCTCTCTCTTCTGTGGATTTAGGAGGTGAGTACAACTCATTTTTTTGCATGAGGGGTCTGCACAGGATACTGGGGTCAGGTTTTGTGCTCTTTTCTGAGATTCCATTTGCACTATAATGGAGGAAGATTTCAGGAAAATAGGACATTCAAATAAATAAAGAAAGCCTTTATAAAGTACTGAAACGCTAAAAATATAGGCTGAATTTTGTTTTCTAGCTGCAGGCTGCAAACATGAAGTTTAAGCACTTAATAGAAGAGATCTTCTATAAAAAATGCCTGGGAAATTATCACTGACAGCTTGATGAAAATATTCCCAAATGCCCATTGTGTACAGTAAAACACTGATCAAAAGCACTACTGTAAGAATTATTTAACTGTAAGATCTCTTTATCAGTAACGTGCACAATTAAGTTTGATTCACACCAGCCAAGTACTCCAGACAAAAATTATTTCTTTTTCAAAATAATGGAATTTCCTGATACTCTTTAAGTGCTAGTGACCTTAAGACAGAAAATTTTTTCGGCAAGCACTTCTTCACATACTGGCACTGACAGCAGTTTTACTTTCTGTGTGCTGTTACACTTTCTTCACAGCTGTGTAGTGATCCCAGATGAAGTCAAACAATTGGGATTCTTTCAGTGAATTATATTCCAGGCAAAGAACAACAATCTCTGTTTTAACTAAAGGAGACATTCCTAAGACACCACTGCAGTGCTCTGTGTGCAAATGCTGAATTCCACAATTAGTCTGTAAACAATAGAAATGTGGGCTAAATGGAGAGACTTGCCAAATTTGCTGAGGTAAGGGTTGCTAGAAACAAACAGGAGTAAATATAAATGCTCTGGTATGTGAACACCTACAACAATAATTATCCACTCCCTCCCAAGTTTAGCAGGTTGAATTCCCACATTATAATGCTCTTAGCTTTGGGAGAAAGCCAGGTATCAAATTCTGTTCTAGAGAGGAAAGAAAGAGATAAAATCACCTAGTGTCTGAGATACTGCATTAAAAATGGGCCAATGTCATCTTATATAAAGATACACAGCCAAATGCTGCACAACACAAACTTGATTTCATCTTCTTTTTCTTTCAAAGGTAAAGCACACAGCTGAAACTACCTACACAGACATACAGGATGTTGGAATGACCAGTTTTGAGAGTAAAATCATGGCCATGTTCGAAAAAAATATGAATTTTATTTAAAAAAATAAAAAATTGAGGATAGTACAGATAATCATCATACTAGAAAACTTTAGAAGTAGCATATATACCAGGTAAATAGATTTTTAAAAGAACAGTTATTTGACATTCAGTTATTTTAACATATGTAAATGGCTGTAATAATGCATCCAAAATAAGATGACCATAACATGACCATTATGGTGTCATGACAAATCCAGTTCTTCTCCCATACCCTGTAAGACTAAAAAATTAGAGAAAAAAAAATCAATAAACTCTTACAACACTCAATTTTAATCCCTTAGAAATATGAAAATCACTTTCCTTTATTTCTAAATGAAAATGTATTCTAAGCCTTCAGCCTTGAGGAAAATTATTTTCAAATTTCATTTTGGTAGTTATGAAGTACCCTAGAAAATGTGTGATTACAAAACAAGCCTGTTTTACATAGGAGGCTTTCTGACACCATAGTGACAGCAATAACACAAACCTCAAAGTAAGTAGATCATTGTTTATTTTCTTCCTCAGTTTCCCGTTTGTGTTCCTTGTGGGAAAATTTATGCCATTAAAAGCAGAGCAAGGCATAGAGGCATAGAACACTAGTGGGAATTTTTATTGCATATTCTTTTCAAAAAACATTAAAATTACTTTTACCTGAATACTTGTTTGCCTAAGTAGCTATTTTATTTATTTTTCTATCCAGTGTCTCATTTTTTCCCCAGAATGCTAATTTAAAGCCTCTTATACACATGTTTTGTGATAGCAAAAAATCAAGTTTTCAAGAGATGTAAACCCAGTGTCTGAGCTGTTACACACAGAGCCTGAAGCTCCTGGTGAGAGCTCAGAGCACTTATACACAAAAGCATGTCAGGAGTCTATCCAGCAAAATATCTGTCTATCCAAATAACTGTGACAAGCAACACTAGGCTGAATAAAGAGACTGCTTTCTGTAAAGTACATTTTTATGTGGTAGGGAAATGATCTCAAGATCTTAGGAAAAAAAAAATGACACTACTGTACTCAGACCTCACAAGGAGATCAAGACCAAAGAAGATGACATTTGATCTCACACATACTTTTCTCCAACTTCCCAGGGCCTTCTACTTCAGGAAGTACTCATATTCAAATCAGCAGGACTTCACACATGCTTAAAGACAGGCATGTGCACAATGGCTTTCTGAGCTTGAGGCCATCCTTTAAATTTTTATTAAATAAGAGAAGCTTGTAATCTGATGTTAAACAGTGGCCCAGACCTCAAGAACTACTCAGCTTTTACTCAGTCAGTGACTCTGTTTGACTGACAGCCTTAGGGTTTGGCAAGCCTGATTTTTTCAAAAAAACTTCCTGTACAGTATGTCAAAGCTGGTATGTCCTCTAGTTCCACTAAGATGATGGCCCTGAAGGCAAGGGCAGTAAATCAGTTGCAGATTAGAGCCAGGTTCACTTATTTGACATACAAAAGCTGTTCCTAATATAAATGTCTGGTGAAAATGCACACAATATGACAGAACTGAATAAAGTTCTTCCTCAGTAACAATAACTGCAACACAAATTGATCAGTAATATAAGATGGGCAATCTTGCCTTGCCTTGCCTTGCCTTGCCTTGCCTTGCCTTGCCTTGCCTTCCCTTCCCTTCCCTTCCCTTCCCTTCCCTTCCCTTCCCTTCCCTTCCCTTCCCAGAATAACTAATGTTCTTTAGTACTTTGGAGACCAGAAAATAAAATTCTATTAAGATATGAAATATAAAATTATTTGTGTACATATTTGGTAAGATAGCTTGTGCTCCCACCCACCTTTTTCCTCTCTTCTGCTATTAGTTTCAAAATCAATTTAAAGTGCTGTCTGCATCTGAATAAATTGTACCAGAACTGTCATTTCAATAATGCATAGCTTCCTACTGAAGCTAAAAATATTTATTTAAANCTAAATGAAAATGTATTCTAAGCCTTCAGCCTTGAGGAAAATTATTTTCAAATTTCATTTTGGTAGTTATGAAGTACCCTAGAAAATGTGTGATTACAAAACAAGCCTGTTTTACATAGGAGGCTTTCTGACACCATAGTGACAGCAATAACACAAACCTCAAAGTAAGTAGATCATTGTTTATTTTCTTCCTCAGTTTCCCGTTTGTGTTCCTTGTGGGAAAATTTATGCCATTAAAAGCAGAGCAAGGCATAGAGGCATAGAACACTAGTGGGAATTTTTATTGCATATTCTTTTCAAAAAACATTAAAATTACTTTTACCTGAATACTTGTTTGCCTAAGTAGCTATTTTATTTATTTTTCTATCCAGTGTCTCATTTTTTCCCCAGAATGCTAATTTAAAGCCTCTTATACACATGTTTTGTGATAGCAAAAAATCAAGTTTTCAAGAGATGTAAACCCAGTGTCTGAGCTGTTACACACAGAGCCTGAAGCTCCTGGTGAGAGCTCAGAGCACTTATACACAAAAGCATGTCAGGAGTCTATCCAGCAAAATATCTGTCTATCCAAATAACTGTGACAAGCAACACTAGGCTGAATAAAGAGACTGCTTTCTGTAAAGTACATTTTTATGTGGTAGGGAAATGATCTCAAGATCTTAGGAAAAAAAAAATGACACTACTGTACTCAGACCTCACAAGGAGATCAAGACCAAAGAAGATGACATTTGATCTCACACATACTTTTCTCCAACTTCCCAGGGCCTTCTACTTCAGGAAGTACTCATATTCAAATCAGCAGGACTTCACACATGCTTAAAGACAGGCATGTGCACAATGGCTTTCTGAGCTTGAGGCCATCCTTTAAATTTTTATTAAATAAGAGAAGCTTGTAATCTGATGTTAAACAGTGGCCCAGACCTCAAGAACTACTCAGCTTTTACTCAGTCAGTGACTCTGTTTGACTGACAGCCTTAGGGTTTGGCAAGCCTGATTTTTTCAAAAAAACTTCCTGTACAGTATGTCAAAGCTGGTATGTCCTCTAGTTCCACTAAGATGATGGCCCTGAAGGCAAGGGCAGTAAATCAGTTGCAGATTAGAGCCAGGTTCACTTATTTGACATACAAAAGCTGTTCCTAATATAAATGTCTGGTGAAAATGCACACAATATGACAGAACTGAATAAAGTTCTTCCTCAGTAACAATAACTGCAACACAAATTGATCAGTAATATAAGATGGGCAATCTTGCCTNTAAAAATATTTATTTAAATCATAGGAAAAAAAAAAAAAAAGCAAGAATTTAAGTGGGTGGAGGCTGTTCTGAAAATTTCTGGAACTAGTTTCTTACCCTGATATATATTGCCAGCTCTTTGGCCCATATTTTTCATTGCCAGCATCATAGAGACATCTCAGCCTTCCCATGCCCGTACTTCCTAGAGTCTTTCCACAATAGGAACACCTACTCTGATCAGGCAGGCTCTGCTTGGAATTCATTCTCTAGTTCACTTCTACACAAGCAAGACAGTACTTCACTACACTACTTAAACTCATAAGCATTCTGTGTGCCTGTCTCCTTCATTGAAACAAATAAAAAAGGTACATAACAACACACCTTGCTTTGATGCTGTAACTCCAAAGCCTTAGGTGGATCAGTTTGTGGAAACGAGAAGAGGAAAGAAAAAGATACAAATATTTAACATGTTCAGGTTAAATCTCTGGGTTTTGAGAGGAGGTGTTTCTTCTTGCTCAAGTGGAGGAAACTGCAGCACTTGTTAGGACAGCTTAAAGAAAACCCATAGCTTGTAGTTTCAAAACATGAATTTAGAAAATAAATCTCAAATTCTTATGCTATAAAAATCCCCACCTGAACGAAAAAAAAAAGACCTCCCTACAAGTCATACATGGCTAGGTCCAACCCCTTGGACGCCCCCTTTTCCTCTGCTTCTTCCTGCTTCCCATGCAGTGCCTGGGACCTCTCCCCTCTGTGGCTGATCTGGCAGGATTCCATGGCAAATGGAGGAAGATATAAGAGTACCATAAACACGTGCCTTCTCTGAAAATTTGAATAGACCCCATGAGGCTTATTTCCCCATGAGTGAGTTGCAATCAGATCTCAGTTTTATAATCCAAATAACAGTTTATATAACAGCCATGCAGTCTGAGGTGGTGGGCTGAGGTCTTACAGTAAGGGGACATGTAACATGTTATCTTATCAAGAGATTAGCACAGAAATTTCCCCCCCCATCCTTTATTTTCAATAAGGTCTCAAACTATCAAAACCTTTCCATTGTTACAACTTCAAGCAACACAATCATTTCACATTTCTTAACTAATGAACTGTACCCTTCTCCTTCCTTTTCTCTCCCCCTTCTCAGACACGCAATGACATCAGGAGATTATGTTTAGTTTAAACAAGTCAAGGAGATACAAACATTCCTGAAAATATATTAATTCCTTCCTGCTCAACAGATTAGTAGCATTTGATTTGACATGACTATAAGTTTACACACTTCAAAGAATTTTTAAAGTAATACCTTCTAAAAAAGGAATTAATAAAAAAATGCTCTTGCACATTCTGCATGATTAAATGATGGATTGTTTTTTTCAGTATTCACAATCTGTTTTCATGCCTTGGTGCTAACAGTCATGAACAAAAATCAACTCCAGTATTGTAGCAGGGGGAACAGTCTGGCCTCCACCTAACCCTGAAGATAATTATGCTAAAACAATAGTGATGAACATTCAGCCAACTAGCTATAACAAGAAAAGACTGCTGCTGCCATCCATCAAAAAGGCCATTTGGATAATGAGGAGAGATGGCTACTGACATATTTCAGCAGGGGAGGCCATCCTGCTGGGAGTTTCTTTCAAGATGCCAAATTCTATCCATTTAAAAAGCAAACATCATGCCCTCTTTGGTTTGTCGGGTGATCTGGGGAGCAGAGACAGGAGTTGTATAGTACTGTCCAAGTTGGGCTAAAGAGCTGGATGAGACACTGAAGGAGAAAAAAAAAATGCTGTAGTGTATGTATCATTGTAATCTTCAGTCTCCTGAAAGGACTAATCCTAATTATGAGCAACATGACTGATGTCAGTTAGGAAAAGCAAATCCCTTGCTTTCTATAAGAAGCTACTAATCTGATTATTGATTTACAATTCTGGTGATTAGTTAAAGAATGTGCATCTCAAGGAATCTGAATATCCTGACTGGACAGACAGTAAAACAGAGGTTTAGAAGAAGTGTTTTGCTTCAACTGAATAAAATAGCAGATAAGCCATAGTTTCCAAACATATTTAACTAACAACTATTGTGTGAATAAAATGGAAGGAATATTAACCAATATGTCTGGTTTTGTAAGTAGTGTCTAATATGACAGCCACTCCATCACAGCAGAGGTCACAGATGATTTCCTAAAATAAAAACAAGAAGAAAGATAAAATAGTGATGGACTTTTCAAGTAAAAATTAGTACAAATATGTTGTACTGTCATGTGTTTCCTGTCTGAAGACAATTTCTCCCATTTAAAACTGGTATTTGCTGTGATGGTGAGGAAATGTATTTTAATTTGTCTGAAAAATACGTTTTCATACTAAAAAGGCAGCAAAGGAAATATATATCCTCTTTTTCAGTGAATTGCCTGAACAGAGGTGCTTTACAGAATAACAAGCAAGGATCATATTGGAAATTTCTCCAGTGCCATCCATTGTCAGCTGCCGAAGACAGTGGAAATCTCAGCACAGCTTCAGCCCCTCTGCTGCTAGGATGCCAGGGTCCTCCCTTTCACTGGCTCATCACACAAGTGTGAATATATTTACTTCCTTAAAAAGCTCACTAACAAATCCATGACCATATGGCAAAGAAGATATTAAGATAATAGAAAAACACCTGGAAGAGAAGGATATTCAGTGGGATTTTTCTAAAAGAAAATGTGAGACTGTTCTATAGTCTTCAGAAGGTAAGAAGATCCTCCACTGAAGTTATTCAGAGCAGGATTTTGGCAACTGTTTCTAGAAGGATCTATCTTTCTCCACAGGATGTATGAGACTTACAGAATTTGGCTTCAGTAGGCTGAAATTCATCTCTTGTCATACTCTATACAGTGAGCCCACTCAAAAAATGAAAAAGGACTGTGTTAAGGAAGCATATATTCTCTTCCATTTCCAAAGAGTCAATTTCAGAGAAGCATTTTGAGATGCTAGAACTTATAGCTGAAAATTAGGAAACCTTCTGAAGGCAAAATTGTTTTTTGGATTGTGTTGGACCATGGTGTCAAAAAGAGTTTGTACTCCTCACCTAGAATTCAAATAAGCACATGTTTTTTCCAGTTACTAATAAAGCAAGTCATAGAATCATAGAATATCCTGGGTTGGAAGGTACTGAGAGGGATCATCAAAATTCATCTCCTGACCCTGCACAGGACCATCCCAAGAATCACATATTTTAAGCCATTACTCTGTCAAGAAATAAATTATGACATGTAAACATGTTTTTACATGTAAGAAGAAGCTAATAATTCTAAAATCTAAAAAACTTATCATACGTGTAACTGTGTTCAGTAGCATTAATTGGACTGTCACACAACCATGTGTTCCTACTGAACTTTCTCTGTTCATGCTGAAGTAATTGCAAGAGATTGATCATAATGTACTTGGGTTCTTCGATGTGTTTGGAGTCAGGAGAGCACACCACAGCTTGCTGAGTACCATTAAACAGCAGATTAATACTGTTATACCTTGGGTAAAAACTGTTTATTGAAACCAGCTACAAACACACAGACTACTTTTGGCACAGCATGGGCTTTGCTATGTACATTTCTATGTTGATGAACTCTGGAAAAGACAAGCTGTTAAAAGTGTTTACATTGTGTATTCCTTGTACTGATCTATGATTCTTCCAGTGCTATGTGAAAAATGAAGAAATAGAGACAGAAAGATTTGCCTTTCTTTGTGCCATACATGATCATGACTAATTTGATACTAGAACTGGAATCAAAGGAGCTTAGTAAAAGGTTCCATATCTAAGTCTTTCCCACGTTCAGTCTTACCTTGATCTCTGAAATGCTTTCATTCTCTCCTTAGGGCGTGAATACTTGCTATTTACATGTCTGTATTTTTGTAGGAGAGGCAAATTAGGGCAAAAATTCTCAACACAAACTTCCACAGTGAAGATAGATAGCTTCATATATCTAGCCATGCTGAACTCCAGGAAAATAAAATTCACTGCAGCTATGTGCAAGTGGTCACAAAAGTACATATTGTCTCAAAACCCAGGCATGTAGCATAGTTTTGCTTTAATAAAGTCAACTGTCTCTAATATTTGGAGCCAGTAACAATAACTTTTCTACTGCAACCATGGCCTTTTGGACTTTATAACATTCAAATACAAAACTAACAAACGAACCCCTCACATATCTCTTTGCACTAGCGACAGAAGAACAGGGTGGTGCCATGTTGGCAGCACTGCTGGATTGCACTGATCTCTGTCATTTTTGGCAAATAATGAATCAGCTTGGCCCCTCTGAAAATCTCACGTGAGGTTAGAGATATTCTATTAGTGCAGAGCTAAAAAATACTGCTGTGGTGTTTATAGAAAGCCCTTGCTCAGATTATTCTATTTGAAGTCAATTAGAAGACTGCTCTGATCTTACTGGCATGGGATCTCAAAGCAAACACTAGGCAGTTGTTATCACTAACACTGAAGAATGCAGCTGTCCCAGGAGAATGCAAAGGCTCACTTTAGGAGCTATTCACTATCTCTGTTGATGCTCTTTGCATATATGTCTGTTCTGCAAAGTCAGATCAAAATCATTGCCTCTAACCATTATGCAGACAAGCAAAGGTTGTCAAATACCTGCCAGTTTTTACAGCACAGTCCACATATCTGCTGGGCATTGTGGTTCCACACAGTGTTATTAATTTCTAGTATACCTTCTGAAACATTAACAGTGCCCAACACACCACTGCTTTGAAGAAAGAAGCAGCTCAAGAACAGAAAGAGAATGTAGGTCGGCATGATAGTTTTAATTCATTTTTATTTTGTTTTTTCCATTTGCTTTCATTGCCCCCACAACCTCATTTATGACAGACTGTTTTCTGTCCACTTTGGTGATATTGAAAAACACCTAATGGTAAACCTTTCACTTACACTAGTCTCCCAAACCAAAACCAAGTTGCATACACATATCTGCATCTCTCTGTCTTGCCTATATAAACACACTAAAATATAATATGCAAAGTCACCACATCTGGCATATGCTTGACAGACAGAAGAGGACAACATTAAGATCTTCCATACCAGAGTGCAGGGAAAATGTATGTACAAGGGAAATCTGAAGTATTCTGAGGTAAAGGTGTTATCCTTAGGTTTGCCTTCTCTGTGTATTTTGTTCAATGTGTTTTCTCAGTCATTCTGCTCTTGTTCAAAGCATTTCTTATCAAATGCTAAAGCCCACCTTGCCCACTCAAGGGAATATCTCTAGCTACAAAGCTTCAACAGGGGATGCACACCTGATGTCACTTCCATTACTCCTGCAAGTATAGTGTAACATGAGATCATGTTTGCATTAATTTTCTCATTTTCTTTAGCAATATTATAAGTTACAGCACGTTCCTTGTATATTCAATATATTGCTTTGCTCTTCAAATCAACAGCTGTGTTGAATATGGCCCTTTCTTTCTACAATTTTTTGTTCTGTTCCTGAACTCAAAAGAGACTTCGCAGTGGGCAGCATCATCCATATGGTGGGATCCCACTCTCAAGGCATTTTGCAAAACATAAAGAGGAAAATCAAAGAGATCAGAGGCAGAGAAGAAAAGGATTTTCAGGTTTTGTAAGCTAGATATCGGGCTCTTACAGCTGCCAAGTTTGCATCATATGTATTCTGATTTTATGAAGTGAAAAACAGAGGTTGATTTCAGTCTTAATCAAGTTTTTCTCTTTATAAGCCTAAGATTTATATTCATGACATTTTCTTTCTCTGACTTTTTAAGAACACACTGTTATGTTTCTTGTACAAAAATCCTTCTTCCCTAAATTACTGTGCTCTGAGAGATCAAATAGTATACCATGATGTTCTTTCTGCACACCACCAGATATCTCTGAGGAATTACACTGAGACATCAGCCTGGCATTTGAACATTAAAACAGAAGCAATAAAGTTAGCAACAAATCCTGTTAGCTATAGAGCCAAAACTTTTTCACTGATTTTTATGAACCAAAAAAGCTGTATAATTCGTGTCTCAAGTATACATGCACACACATGTGCAGGCATCTAGCATACAATTTACTGCTTCAGATAAAACATTTGTAAAATAGAATTTTATCTGCTGTGATGTCAAAGTCTCTAATATGATTGCTGATAGATAAACAGGTTGCTTTATAGCTTCATTCTTGAATATACAGAAAGACTTTTTTTAATTTCAGAAAGTGTTGTGCATCTGCTTTCCAAAATTACCCCTCTGCCTTGGTTTCCTCTATCACTGATGATTTCTGGGAATATAGACCAGCACTGTAAGTTGTATCATGAAGCAAGAATGGACTTTTGATTCAAAAATTCAAATGGAATTTTGAAACTGATCTAACATGACACACAAATTCATTAAGTGCTCCACATTTTTTGACTTTGCCCACGACAGTGAGGTGGGAAGTAGATAATCTTTAAGATCATTTCCAATTCAGGCCATCCTGTGATTCCATTCTGTATTTTTCCTATATAGCAAACATTTTAAAATTTTGATTTAAATTTTAGAAGTCTTTCTGGAAACAAAGAAGATCTTTCCACTTGTAGACTGTAAGGTCTACTTTCTATAAGTATCATGTTCAGACAGATGTCTGGAGAGCTGAATGAGCAACGAGATACGTATAATGACTTATTTTGCTGGAGAATTAATTCAACGGAAAAGCAAATTTTCTATCTTGCAGTGGACTATTTTAACTGTTAACTAAAAACTTAAAACACTGATGTTTTTAAGACTAATGAGGGGTTTGCTTTCCCAAGTATTTACGCCTCTGATTGCTGTTAAACTTACTATATAATTGACTTTAAATAGTAATGAATAAAAAGCAAATATTTAATTTATACTTCCATTCACCATCAAAAATTAAGTAGAGCTATGGGTAAAACATACCAAACATATCTTCAGCAATTTCTAGCAATACAATAAAACTTATCCTCCTGCCCAGAGCATATCACTTTCTTGATAAATAAAAATATGCTAAACTTTACAAGACAATCCTGTGAATTTGTTAGACAATCTGTTCAATGTTCCTAGTCAGACTATGTATAACAGATAAACCCTGTATCGCCCAAAACAGAAGAGAAAATACTCCACTTCTCTACTTTTATTCTCACTTCCATATCTTTTTTTATTTTTTATGACAAATGAATATGTCCTTTGATTTCTAGTCTATAATAAAGTATTTAATCACCTATTACTCTTGCAGATGTTTATTATATTTGGGAACAAAGTGAGAAACAAAAAAAAAAAGAATAAAAGTTTGAGTAAAACTATTGTTTTTTCTTAAAATCATGACTGAATAAGACAAATTTTGTCAGACCACTGTTTTTCTGAGTCTGCAAGCAGATTAAAATTAAGGTTATGGGGAACTTTACACATAGAATTAACTTTGGAGCTTTGCTACTGTGATTTAAATATATGTACTGCTAATTGCATCATTAATTGTTCTAGAATAAAGAAAAACAAAGGAAAAAACATGCTTATTTTACAATTCTTAACTATTTTTAGTTCTTTGCTTGCTGACAAGCTGGAAAGCATCTTTTGCAATGGCTAATTTCAAAGCTTTTTTCAACCTTAATGGCATAGCTAACAGAATTTTGGTCCTGTTTGCTCCATGATCACTTATGGTCCCAGGTGTGCATAGAGCTTATGAATCCATCCACAAAGCTAGAAAACATGCATTAGACTCCTGTGCTGGTTTTGAAAGACTTGTTCCTTCACTAATTGGACTAGGACTTACACCATGCAAGATGTGCATGTCTATTTGGAGATGGCCTACAGTTCAGCACTCTCTAGAAGGAGCACACTATCAAAAAATATTTCACTAGAAATCACATCAAATAACTCACATACCTGCTCTGATTTGATCCTTTTGGTTGCTTTTTTTTCCCTTTCTCTTTATTCAGTTTGGTAAAAACAGAGAACTTCATCACAGAAGCCAAGGCAGCATTTCAACCCGGGAACATACAGGGTCCCTCAAGCCTCACTGAGATGTCTGACTGCTCCTTATTTGTGCTGGTTTGTATCCAACAGAGCACATAACCAACTTAACCAGTTAATTCCTCTGCTGAGACTGTTTTCCTGGATTGCAAGGGGAAAAAAAAACATCATGGAAGAGAGAAGTAAGAAAAATTATTATACTTAAAGAAAAATAATTACATATGCGTTGGAAAGAACATAAAAGAGTCAAATTCAAAAATAGCTTATAGAATGACATCTTTTCTAATTGCTTAACTATTTCTCATCTCCTTTAAATTGGTGTGGATTCTGTCGAGGAGCTAAAAAATCCTTATTTAACTACACCGTAAATAAATTAAAGCAACAAGAAAATTAACTGCAGTTTGTTCTATATTTGATGTAAACCTTTCAAATTTCCATCATGTTCCTTCGGACAGCATTCATCATTTAATTACAAATAACTAATGGCATGAGGTACATATAGTAATAATGGGGGAAAAGGGTACAAAACAAGTGACTCAATAATCTTCAAACTGTTCTTCTAAAGCAGAGAATATTTATTACATATTATTATATCTATTATGTGATTATTACTACATTTATTAGAATATAAATGTACTATTAAACTGTTGCAAAACTGACACTAATTGCTAATTCTGTGTCTGTGATCTCTCAAGAGTTGAGCTGTTTCAGGATACAAATGCAGCCACTTCTTTACCAGTCCTACCTGAAAACTCCATGTTAGGGGTATCCATGGGACAAATTTCCCAGACTAAGCTGTGGGGAAGCTGGTAGGACTGCTGCTGGCAAATTCTTCAGTTTAGCAGAACACAGTACAGTATGTAGGAAATCAGTTCCCGTTCATTCCCTTGCAAAGGGATTTTAAATTTCCATCCTACATGAATCGTATGAGGTTGATGTTTTGCTTAACAAAGCCACTTCAGTTCAGTGACATTTGAAAACTGAGGTATTGTGTACACCCAAGGATAGTAATAACAACTTAAGATTATCTTTTATATGTCTTCTACTTAATAGTTCAAAAAGTACTTTTTCAAAGATGTTACTTTCATATTGCTGGACCATAGCTATGTGCAGGATATTTTTCTAGCCAGTATCAGGAACAAAAGTAAACCTCACTTCCCATGCTGACCTGCCACACCAAGGTTGGACAGACAGCCCTTTGAGAACCATCCCTTCTGGGGCCTGTGATGTGCACAAGATGTTGGGTAACTAGTAATCAAAAGGTTTTAATGAGTGAAGACTGAAAATTTTGTTTTGTGTTAGACTTCTGAATTTCAACAATTGTTTTCAAACTCTGAAAATATTGCATTTTAGTAATGTTTAATGTTTTCTTTTTGTAATGAAAATTTTAAAGTATACAGTTGTTGTTGTTGTGCAATGTTTTGCTTTTTAATGGAAACTTTCCTTAAAAGAAAAAAACAGAATATTTTGTTTCAAGAAGGCTGAAATGGAAATAATTTTAGCGATGTGATTTGCTTATTTTTCAATGGAGATGCATGAAAAAGATAATCCTTATTAACCTTCAGTTTATAGTGATGAAGTTTTACTACTACAAACACATGCAGGAATCCTATTGTAGACAATAGTCAAAATTTGCAAAGCCAGCTGAGGAATGTAGGTCTACAAATTTCATGGGAGATCTAGAAGTTTGTTGGAAGTCATGCAACAAAATAGCTTAGAATAGCTCTGGACATTTCAAGAAATGTGTGTATATTTAGAAGCCAGAATTTGCCCCTCTGAGTTTAACTAAGGAATGGGCAAGTGAGCCTGAATAATGAATGAGACTGATGAGGCAAGTACAGCAGTCAAGAATGACAGAAAAATAGGAAAGCTGCTTCAGATCCTATTTTTTAATAGATCTACAAAGATTTGATTTTTCAGATCTTAATCAGTGATCTGAAGAGCTTAAAGAAGATTTCTAATCGCTTTTGAAAGTCAGAAAAGAAAACAAAACTTCTCATCCTCTTACCTCCAAGAAGTACATTAGTAAGGACCTTTTAAGAACAAATATAAATTCAAAATATATGAGAAGCTCTTGAGAAAATAAAACGGTATAATCAAAACATCATAGAGAGTGTCACTTCTATTTCCTTCTGGAAAGAATTTAGTTGGATTTCTCTGACCTTGTTTATCTGTTTGGATTTTTTTTCTGGAGTTATGCCAAATTATCTGAAGGTCTTTTATACCGTCAGACACCCTGAAGAGCTGTTAGTCAGAGATGCTGCAAATGTGGCTGGATATTCACTGCTACAAACAGAGCTCTCATCAAACTGCATCACACCACCCTGGATTCTCCCCAGCAGCGCATGAAAAGCGCAAAATATGAGGAAAAAAAAGCTAACCATGGTATAATAGACAAATTTTTAGCATGTCTCCACTCATGCCTTTAATTTTGTCCTCTGTAAATTTTAGAAAGTCATCATGTAAATGTGGCCACTGTCTAAATAAGGGCCAAAAGATGTGAGATTTGATTCATTATTAGAAAGGCAGAGTCACAACGTCACTGGTTGTTCATAAATCCATTAAGCTCCTATACAGAATCCTGCTCTGAAAAATAAACCTCCCAAGCGTGACAGACTGCATGTTTATACTCTCCCAAGTATCTCTGCCAGGTATATTACTGAGTCAATACATTGAGAAACAGGAAAAGGTTTTTAAATGGTTCCTAACTACGCAAAAGTCTAATATGTCTTAAAGCACCTAATGAAACAACTGCTAAACAAACGATCTCTGCAAAGTCTAGTGTTTGCATTGCAGGTCACTGCATTTTAGTAGAATTCTCACAGCTCTGACGTGCATGCAGTCAGAGAAAGAAGTTCCCATAAGAGATTATTACAGGAAAAAGACTCATTCATGTATGCAATTGTTTGTTATCAATAGACAACATATACTCTAATTTATTTTGACTTGTTGGATTTGATTCACTGCTTTTGCATATGTTTGCTTTAAACCGGATAATCAAATCTGGCTGTGTATGAGCTGAACTTTCTGCCTCTATGAAAGTGTGCATTGACCATTCAGTGGCACTTCTCCAAAGGGAAGTACACACCTTTCTCACCAACGTGACCCTTCCACCTTACTTTTCCTTTCTCAGAACAAAAGGTTGAAAATTTCTTCAGAAAGCTCAGCAAGTAATCCACCCTTCTCTTGTCAGACTAAAGAAAAAGGTATTTATTAGTACATTTGCCTCTTTGCCTAGGGAAACAAAGTGTATGTAATCATGTTCAGGGCGTGTCTCCCCCTACCTAGGCGGAAGATAAAGTTAGTGATGCAGTTTGGAGGGTAAAGGTCTGAAAGCAAATTAATTTCTTTCAGCTATGAATATAAATGGCTTGGGGAGGCTAAATGGATCAGAACTGCCAATAAACTGTCATGTTTGAGGGACAGCCTCAGGTGCAAGGCAGTATTAAATACAGTACAATCTTCATAAATATGCTAATTGCAGTCTGTCCCAGCTGTTAAAGCTGGTGGTCAGCAAGTCAGAGTTTTGTAGGAAACCACTCTTCATTGCTGCCATTCCTCACAGAATCACTGTGAGCTGTTGTAGAAGTAGAGTCTTATTTGTGGATTGGAAAACTATACCCTGGAAGGATGCTCAACGTATTATTTGCAAGAGAGATACAAACTTCTCCTTTTGGCATCCTGATGCAGGGAAAAGGGTGCAGAGGACACTGCCTGGTCTCTAAGAATACTGTGACTGATGGAAAATGTGGTCCCTTGAATATGCTAGTTATTTTCTAAAGCTTTTTCAGGAGGCCTTGAGGAAGAATGCTGCCTGCATTCTTTCTGGGGCTTTGGCTGAAGGGTAGCAAGCCTGAGCATAGTCTCTATAATGGCAAGCTTAGTCATTACGATGGAGTCAGCAGCAAAACCCTCTAAGCAGGTTCTGTAATCACATTGCAAGATCTGTAGAGCAGTGGCTAAACCTGCTGCATGGGGGGAGAGACTTCCTACCTGCATCTGTGGGTCACCTTGGTCTTGGCTTTACCTTGTCAGGGTGTGAAGTGCACAGACAACACAAATCACCAGCTGCAGGCCAGATGTCACTCAGGCAGCCTTTGTTGTGACAATGTCACAGGACGGAGCGCATGCCTACAAGGAATTGAACCTGCAGGGGCAGCACGGTGTCCCTGGAGCCATGCAGAGAGACCATCGTGGTGGCTGTGATATCAATTCACACTCATTTCTAAGACACCTTGTCCCACTTTCCCGTCCCTGTAAGACAGGAATACAAGTAAAGGCTTCTGTATTCCGCACAGAACTATTGCTAGAAATGAATCATTTCTGATATCACAGTGCACTGAAAAATTAACATTACAAAAGAACTGGGCATAATTTTAAATGCATTTTTTGTGTTATAATCTACATACATCCACATAGAACCATTATAGAGTATGTACATCCACTTGCCAACAAACCAGTTCTAGTAAACATGTACTACTATGCCCTGGATGATAGTGTTCAGAAACCCCATGGAGATAGCAGCTATCAGAATTTTATCACAAGATGCTGCTGTGTTCCAAAGTATTTTCAATTTCATCTTCCAAAACTGGAAAAACATATGAAATGTAGAATTCCATTACTTTGTGTTACTACATTTTCACTGAAAATAAGACTATTTTAATTTTCATTCTTGCAATAATTTTATATGCAACAAATAATATTTTTTTATTATCCTTTATGATTCTCGATTATTTATTGCAACTAAACTTAAGAAATTTTTTGCTGTTGTTTAATTATTTTTTGACTTGTTTAGTTAATCCAGAAGGGTATTGGATGTTTTTTCCTGTCAGACAGTGGTTGTTATGAAAGTAGGTGGGTGGACTGGTGATAATTAATAGCTTACACTTATAAAGCACTTCTCATCAATAGTTATTCTTATTTTTTCCAGAATTTTACCAAATTTTCTGTTGTCTCTATTTTACAGATGAACTGAAATATTTTTGAGGACTGAATATAGGAGGAGGGTAAGTAAATACTGTGTATCTTAAAAGTACTGAAGAAATGTAAGCAGTTTAAAGTAAAAACCAAAACAAGTCACACAACAGATTTTGTTCACCAGTTCACTGACTCAAATTTAAAATCCGAGACTTTCAAAAGTGATTTCCTTTGCCACAAAAGAAAGTTACTGTGGTTGTTTTTTCTCTCTGATAAATTTTTGAGGGAACATCCCCATGTATATAATTACCAGTGGCACTACTTTTCATTTGGACAACCTTGGTCTTCTCAGTCCCAGTTCAAGAGATAGCTGTCCTGCGTGTGCTCCTCTGCAAGGGCTCCCGGTGGCTGCCCACGCCACCACTTACACAACAGGAACACCCATTTCTCAGTTTCATGCTTTTCATTAGACAACGTGGTCTTGTCAGGTGGCAGTGTGTTTTGGCTCCTGCATACACAGCTGTTTTTACTACTCAGGGTATTTGAATGCTTACTCCACCCATTTGTTTAATGAGACCTGTAATCAGCTTCAATTCCAATAGGTCATTAACACCTCACCCACAGCAATATGAAGCCAAAATTGGACAGGTTTGTTATGCTTGTTACAGCATGCAGTGGAGATACTTTCTGCAGGTTTTAAAATGTTTTTATTATAATTCATGTTGGTAATAACTATGAGCCATCCTCCTTGCTACAGCAGCAACAAAAATTAATAACTCTTTTCTTTTTCCTGTGTGATTATGCTTTAAAGTGTATGTATTTTTCCTAACTTTTGAATTTAATTTCATAAATATATCAGGCAAATAAAACCATTATCATGAATGAGTCTCAATATTTTGGTCCTTACAAGAGAAAAATGCAAAAGGTTAATAAATATATAGGAACTATATCTGGCTTAGTGTGGCTTACTAAGCCCCATTTACTAACTGGTGGAATAAAAGGTGTCATAAGTATCTATTCTTGTAATCATCTGACAGTACCTTCATTTCTGTGACAAAATACTGGGCTGAATGCAACCTGAGTGGCCTTTCTCTTGTTCTAAAAGGACAGGAAATAGTTAACATCTGGATTCCACGTGCTAAATGCACCTTACTGTAGCATATTGCACCACGGAGCTGGCATTTCCAGACTGGAGAGTGGGTATGTGGATGACACACCTTCATTCATGTCTGTTGTTTCTTTTTTCCTTTCTGGGAATAGAGATGAGGGTAATAGTCTGGTATCTGCTTATGCCTGAGACAAAATGGGAGGAACGCGACAGAGGCAAAAGGGCAGGATGTGGAGAAGCAGAAGATATATATCCCAAAAAGTGATCTGTGCAGTAAACTGGGAAATTGCTGTTTCTTTACATCGCAAAAGTTTTAGTATATTTTCATTAACTTCAGTATATCTAAGCATTTTGCTGTGAACTATTGCTGTTCCATGCTATACAGACAGAGTCTATAAACAAGGGTATTAGCAAGTGCTTTGAATTTAACAATGGGCAGAGAAACAGCACCGTACACTCCAAGCCCAGCCCCATGCACAGAACATCTCTTGCCTGTATGTTGCACCTGTGTATTTTACTGGCAGACTGTACAATACCTGTATATATCTATACTCAGAAAGCGACTAAGATCTACAAATGAGGGAAAAGAATGGGTTCTCTTTCAGTGGATTTTCATCCTGATTTTATATCTATTCACTTGCATAATCTATAATAAGAACTAGCTGAGAAAGCTGGAACCCACCAGAAAAAAACGAGCTGATTTCCATCAACTGAACATATGGCTCTTTTCCTCTAAGGAAAAAAAATTATATGACATAGATTGACATAGATGGTTTTAAAAAATGGCCAACATAAGGCATTAATGTGTAAAATTTTGTTGGTTTTTTTTTGTTAGTATGTAGGGTGCAGAACAGGAATATAGATATTCAGTCCAATTGGAGTTTGGCAATTGTCAATATGACAAAATCTAGTATTAATTTTGTTCCTTATTTCAGATACCTTAGTGAAAAGGACAGAAATTACATGAAGGTGGAGCTCCAGCTCTCACTCCCAAATATCTCCTCTCTGTCACAGCTCAGCTGGTCTGCAGGAAACATACAGAACTCTCTGATTTCTCTGGCTAAGCCTGTAACTCACCTAAGTGCTCAGTCTCCATTCCTCTCACACTAATTCTTTTCCCAAACTCTAAATTTATTTCATAACAGGGACAAAGAATTATTCCTGGAAGTATAAAGAGAAAAGTAGGTCAAGACACAGACTTACTTTGACGATCTCCCTTTAGCACTTTTGTATAGTTGCAATTGAACTGTCCTTTTTAAAAATGTGCCTCGTATTTTTATTTTTAATTTTTTTTTGGCGACAAGTCATCTTGGAAACGAACTGCACTATGTAATTCATTTTTTCTGCAGATTTGCAACTGTAATTAATTATTTTATTGCACTTCAGGTTCTTTAGAGCCCATAAAATATGGTATGTCCTTGGAAATATAATGAGGCGGTAAATAGGGTAGAGTTCACTTACATTCTGCTACATACATTGTAAAGACCTATATAGACTTTAAGATAATCATATAGGGTATTTTCACCAATGAAACATAAAATTGCCTGCCCAGTGGTAGTGGGCAGACTTCTCTATACTCCTCACATACAAAAGCAAGCAAATAAATTGATAAAAACTATGGATTTGGAAGAATTTTGAGGATATGGGTCCTGGAACTCCTTCACAATATTTTCATCTGCAGATTCTAGAAAAATGCCTTATGATTTTGATTGAGCCATAAACACATTGTTACAGTAGAACTATAATCAGTATAATAAAAAAAAGTCATCAGTGGAGAATCCACATCACCTGCAGCATTCTTTGCTTCCCTCTCATAGATCTAAGGCTGTTTAATGGAATGTTTTTAATCAGAAAATAACCCCAAACTATTTACCAATTTAATTTGTTAATCCCATAATTAAATAAAAAGAGAACAGTGTGTTTTTATATTAATCATGTGAGGTTGGATACAATTTGTTGTTTCATGACTCTAGCTCTTCCTTCAAGTTCCCAGAAAGCACTTCAGAGAGAAAATCCAAGCCTTGAGTTTAGTACTTCAGCTGCCACAAAAATAAGTGTCGGTTATGTGACTCAAAAAGAAGACGCACTTTTTAAATGATGCAGATATTTGTTGCACTGTTTGAAATGTCCTAATGGTAAGACCAGTTTAACCATAGAGAGTGGCAATGGTCCAAAAATACTAATCAGCAAAGGCAGAAAAATTGCTTAATTTGGGTGCAGATGGCTTGGGTTTACATGATGCTGTGAAGCTATTTTTATCATTGTAGTCCAGGTCTTGGCCAAGAGTTAGGAAAAAAATCTAAGCACATATAAACTTCAAGGATCTTTTAGATTTCAGCTAAACCCAAACTTTGTTGACATTTCCATGTCTGAGTTCTGAAGCTATCAATTTTATGGTACTTTAAAACCATTGCATAAGTTTGTGCCTGTAAATAGCACTAGAGAAAGTAAGCAAAAGTCCAGAGTGAACTGACAGAATTTTTTGGAGCTCTCAGGATAATCTTAACAGATTTTTCCTGTTGTTATATTTCCAGTAGAGAGAGAGAAAAAAAAAAGTTTACTCATATACCATTATTAATAAACAATGTGTGGTCCTAATTTCAGTGGAAGAGTGATGATGTATTTGTAGTGAAGATCTGTCTCTTAGTTTAAAACTCTACATAGAAATTACATTGGTGGTTACTCAGGAGGTGCCTTGTTTTATAACAATGTGATGTTTGGGCTAATCTGTCTATTCACTACTGATTGATTCTGTTCAGTTTTGGTGACTCTTTCATTGTCACCTGTATGAAAAGGCTGGACGTCTGAGTATCACATTTGCCTGTTTCCTGTGATATTACTTTGAGTTCTTCTTGGACTGAAAAAGTACAGGATTGGCCCCAGAGCTAATTAGAAACTTAAATTTTCATGGTTCTCTGTGACATGAAACCCTGTGAAAATAGTATTTAGTGGCTCAGGACCACTCCTTTGTTTTGAGGCAAGGAGGTACCTAAGCAACAGGACATTGACTTTGACAGCTCAGCAGGGCTGGGCAGTAGCTGTGCCCTGAGACAACTCCATGCATTTTTTAGCAGGTACGGTTGTTTTGTGAGAGGGGGAAGAAATGCATTACAAAAAATAGTAAATATTTTTAAATGCCCTGCTAAATTCCTGGTGAGCACAAAAGTAATAGCGGTTGGACTAGCTGGTCGATATAGGTCCCTTCCAACTGAAATATTTTATTCTGTTCTATTAAGTAACTAAAATCTGACTGTGATCCATAATGTACACCCATCTTGCTCTAACAGTGAACACATGAGCATATACATCTCCCATACATATGAAATTTTGTGAATGGGTTAAGTGCAACTGTTAAGAGGTTTCTGGACATATAATAGGAAACGGCTTTAAAAAGCGTGAAATTGAAAGTTGCAAAATTTTACTTCAGATGCACAAGTCGGAAGGTCTCATGAGATGCTTATGAATACACAGTATGCATAAATAACAGGTTAATGTCTAGATCTTGTTCAGATGGGGTTTTATCTCCTTAACAGCATCTTATTGCATGAATCGGTGCTGGAGTCACTAGGGCTTTTCTAGTCTTCAGTGGTTTTATACCATATGATAATGGAATTACCAGCCTGCTTCCCAGCTCCACTTTCATCTTGTGTTGTCTATATATATATATTGTTGTCCAGTACAAAGATATCAAAGTTTTGCCCTTTTGGCATAACCTTTTTAAAATGATGAGGCACTTCCAGAGGAAAAAGACAACTCACTTTGAATTAAGGTAATAGAATATGACTCCCATTATAGGAATAACCTCTTTCATCCTTCTTGTGATCTTGTGATCACAGGGTACAGTGATGATGACAGGGGAGGGAATGCACAGAGATTGCTCTCATGTGGGAGAAACACAGCACTCTCTGTCGAAAGACCTTCTCTAAATGGTGCTCCAGTATCTCTGAAGGGAGCACAGCTCATTCAGAATGCAAATCTAACAGACATATCCATCAGTACAGCCACTTGTCTGAGAACGGAGCAGAAGGGTTTACTTTTTTTTTCTTTACTCTGAGGAGTAATTTATAACAACAATATTCATTCTGTCTAAGCAGTCTCTGGCACCAGAGTATGCATATCAGCAATTGTAATACAGTCATTCACTATCGGCACTTCAGGCCAATAAAGTTTATTTCACTTGGAGTGCTGACATGGCTGTCTGAAAACAAGGCTCTGAGAACTGAGACAGCTGGAATGTCATTAAAGAATATTGACTCTTTCTCTTCTTTTTTATCTGTTTCCCTTTGGTGGAACTTTAGTGCATTTAAGAATGCTAGTTGCCTCCCAAAACATGAAAGCAAAACAGGTAAAATCTATTTTTATAAGTTCCTTCATGTATATCACAAGTAACAGAAATTAGTGAAGAAGATTAAACCATGAAACAGATTCGGGGAAGAATAAAAAGGTGCCCAGATGTGCCCAGATGGTTACATCAGAGATTTCATGAGGGCTTTTTGTGAGTTTAAAACTGGCTGTGTAGAGAGGAGCTGATTATTAATAATTTAGCACCTTTGGCAGGATCAATATGACTAATTTGTTATGTCTGCAGAGCTAATTCCTATTCCTTTGTGAACTGAAGCCTTGAAAAATTGAAGTAACAATTTAAAAGGAAAAGCACTTATAGGGATTAAAGGGAACTGATTAATTCTGGTTTAGTCTTGAAAAGAATTAATAAGCTAAAATTAGGGTGTTCTTTTACAGTTCTAGTATGTGCAACTTGAAGAATTTGCTATTTCACTGTTTTACTGCAAGAAGAGGTTTCTGAAAATCAAAGGTCACAAATGCTACACATTTAAAAAACACCCTTGCAGTAGCAGCACCCCTCTGGTTTGGTTCTGCGGCAGCTCATAGAAGGAGTTCCAAGCACTCTCAAAGCTTAATACAGACTACAGGAATGTAGGAAAACGAGTTCTGGCAAAAAGGGAGGGAGTTTGAAAGAAAATGGTCTTCGTCTTCCTTTCTTTCCTGAACTATTCAAGTAAATAAACAACGTCCATGCCACAGTAATAGTATGTGTCCTTCACAAAGATTTTTGTGCTGGCTCAGACTCAGTGGGGAGAGCCCTGAAGAATAAATGTCACTGACAAAGTTTCGTAAGGGCAGAAAGCTCCCACACCCTCTCAGTTAGGGAGAGGTGAAGGACCAGATCTACGGCTTGGAAATACCAGACCCTGCTACCAGTGGTATTCCTATCCATCTGCTCCATCTACTCAATCTGCTCCATCTGCTGCCTAAAGCACCCACCTATGCTGGGCTCAGAGTCTTTGGTGAGAACCCTCCCCAGCTGACAACCTGTGCATCAGCTCTCTCTGGTGACAGCCACCACAGACACAGGGCAGGACTGGTGTCACACTCCTTCTCAATGACCCCCATTTTCATGACCTTTGAATGAGCACTTCATACCTCCAGGGTGGGACAGAACAGCTGTCTCCCTGCTATGCATTGTCTGCTACATAACAATGGGAAAGCACCTCTCTACAGCATGGATTAAAAGGAAAGACAGAAATAGGATGCTTTATGAAGAATGAGAACAAAACACACACACACAAAAAAAGACATGGAACAATTGGATCACATTCAAAAGGAAATTTCTAAGATAAGTTAATGGTGAAATTAACTGCATGTAATATTTACAGCTATTAAATACAGAACAGAATATTATATTTGGCTCTAGGAAATAGAAAAGAATTATTACCGAAATGATAGTGTATAGAGTGTCCTAGAGTGGGTTCTATTTCACACAAAGGAGAAACAAAGCTGAAGAATTCTTGAAAAACCTTTAAAAAATTCCATTTAAGTAGCTACACTACTCACTGCAGGGCAATTAACACTTAACATGGCTTGAAGAAATGCCACTGCGGACTTGCACTACTTGGAGCAAAAAACTGTATTACACTACCATAATTAAAACATATGCATAAGATTTAAGTCATCAGGCACTGGTAAAGGACTGTGAAACACAAAATATTTCAATGTTTCAATGTTAACACCTGAACGCTAGAAGGAAGGTTGCACTAGGATCAGTCTCTATTAAAATGTCCAGCAAGTTTTTTTGGTTTTTTTTCAGGAGGTTGGTTTCTGGGGAGGGCGTTGTTGCTTTTTGTTTTAGTAGTTGGCTGATTTGTAAAGAAGACTGGACATTTGGGCCATTTTCTAAAGTTTTATACATTTAATTTGCTTGCAAGTACATCACTAGCACAAACACGTACATATATACATGTCCTTAAAAGCAATAAAGCCTGTTATAGCTCAAGATCTGCTGGCTTTGGCTTATGAAGTGTGTGGAATAACACTCTGTAGATTGGGACAGTTATGTTCTTTTTCATTCAAAAGTAGTAACTAAGTAAGTTATTAAAAAAACTGGAGTAGTCCCTGCAAAATAAAGCCATTTTCATAGTATATGAAGTAATTTCATTTCTAATTGCTGTGATAATGGTTTAATAGATTTCCTAAATAAAATAAAATAAATGAAAAGAATTCTTTACAATAGTGCAAAATAATCTGGTTTTACACTAGGATAACCATGATCCTTAGATTATTGATAAGAATAAACAATGCATACATATGCACTTAATTTCCTCCTTTGAATACATGTGCTAGATGTACAAGCATTCTGCTTTTCACATACACCTTGAAATTGTATGAAATTGTATAAACAATAACATTGTGCAAGCAAATTGGTAGTCTAGGCCCTATATGCATGGTGGATAACAATGATATTGAATTTAGGATAAGCCTTTCTTTGACAGAAGTAAGGGAAAGAATGTTGATGAAGAGTCCTGTCCAATGTAATCTGCTAATGAATAAACAGCAATTATCAGAAATACTAACTATAATAGGATTTTCTTTTCTTCAACATTATTTTAGAGGTTTTCTTATATAGTCCCTGAATATTCCATGCCATTCATGGCTCATATTACATTATTTGTTTAAAATCTTAAATTATTACAGAAAAGAGATTGACAGGACAAACGTAGAAGCCTTCTAGACAGAGTTAAAATTCAGAGCTAATTTTGCTCAAATTACTTACATTCCAGGATCGCTCTTACCTTTCAGACAGTTAATTCTGAAGTTGCAACACACTTTCACAACGTTTCTACTTTTTCTTCTGTACTCCATTGCAAAATATAACTTCAACCTTCAAAACATTTGCCTAGAATTTTCTTACATCTGAAGCACCGAGTAGCAAACTAGGACTATGACTGTCAGGCCAACTAAAAAGAAAAATTCCATGCTGGCTTGTTCTCAACAGTAATCCACTAGCAATTTTTTCCTAATTAAAGGGCCTCAGCTGACCTAGTACTTCAAGAACTTCATCATGGAGATTTTTAAATTTTTAGAAATCTTAATTACAGCAAATAAATTTACCAGCAGAAACACATTGATTACTAACAGAAACTAATACCATCCCAAAGTCCTTGTGTTTCAAACAGAGAAAACTAAAAGGCTGAAATAAACCTACTTGTAAAATTATTTCTGCCTACACCTAAAATAAAATACAACTTTCAGAGTGGTGAAAAGGTCATAAAAAATCTTCTTCAAGACTTTCCAATGGATGCTATTTGTCACTAGCAAAAAAAAGCCCAACTACATGATGTCCCAAATTCCTGGTGAATTCATGCTTTTGTTTGTTTTTCTATTGAATGTAATAGAAAAACCTCTGGATTGTAATGGTTCTAGAAAATTTGTTTTGACTAATCTAGTCTACATATATAATTAGGAAAATCAAGGTGAGTCCATGGGATTTTTTAGGCAGTATATTGAAAATTGGCATAAACAAGTTACAAAAGCTGCTGAAAATGTTATATGTGCATATACTCATGGAGTAAATAATTACTTACCTGTTGTAAATAATTATTTTTCTCCTTGAAAATACATCATTATTTTAGTTAGCTCAGGAGTTTTCACAGGGTTCCTTGGAAGGAAAATTACTGAATAAAGACAAACTGCAAAGGCTTGAAGATGAGCCACGAAGTGCATATTTTATAAGTGCAAGTCCAGTGTGACTTCATTGTGTTGTAGTTCTCTTCTGGTAGCTCATTCATACCCTTTAGATAAGTAGCAACTCCCAAGTCTGTCTATAACTCGAAGACCAAAGCGTTTCTCTCGTGCCTACACCCCATAATGTAACCCACAGAAGTGGGTGCAGGCAGCTGTGAGAGGCTGGGAAGAGGCAGCAGAAACAACTCGAACCCCTGGAAACAGAGCAACCAGGGCCTTGCAGAGCTGCTGTGAACTATCTCTGGAGGTCCCATTCCTCTTGGTTGTGGATACATCTCTTGTGACTGAGACACATGAAGAATTTCCTGTGCAGCTCCTAGGACAAGCCAAGTTGCACACTCCTCTCAAAAGAATTTCCATGTAACCCCAAATTCTTTTTAAGTTATGTTTTGTTTTACCTCTTAGAAAAGGCCAACAGTAGACTGTCAGCCAATTTTGCTTTGTACTCTGCTGTGTGAGTAATTGTGTTGAAGCACAATGTATTTATCCTGGTATAAAAAAGAAATTACTAATTACCAGAAAGACTTAATTGCACTTCTTTTAAATCAATATAAAATATTTAAATTATTTCTATTATCTCTATCTCTCAGAATCCTTTCTCTTCAGTCTATTTTCTCTTCAGCTAGCTTTTTCAATTAGTGTAACAGATCAGATCAATAGATTAGTTTCCATATATAGAATCAGCAAAGCAGGGCCTTTTAAATTACACTACTGACTGAAGAACTTTTCAGCCCATTAGACCAATCATAGAAAATTTTATTTGATTCATGGGTTTTATAAATTTTTTTCTCAGATGACAGAATTTTCCTCTATCAAATTTAGCTTAATAGTAGGTTATTTAGAGATAAGTAAAGAAACAATCTTCAGCTTTCCACCAGAGACTGATAAGCTAATTTGTCTCACTTAGCTCCGGGAGTGCTGAGAATATCTTCACACTTTCTAAGGCTCTAGGTTGTGCCATAAAAGCAAAGTCCTATGCTGGGTGAAACTCCAGCACTGAGCCCTAAGGGAGCACAGAAAACACAATGTAAAGGGGGAAGAGAGAGTAGTTCCTCCAGTCCTCTACCCCTCATGGCTTTAGATCCATTGTCTCCTGAAAAGGAAGGAAGCTGATTATTGTATCCAAGAACACTGGCCAATCTTTGTCCGTTCATTCTTTGTCCTGTAAATATGGGTAAGGAATGAGAATATTATAGTCCTATAAACTGTAGTTAATTTTGCTTTTCGCCTGTTGTAGTTTTATGCCTTAGTGACTTGCAAATCATTTCATGTCCTACAGCTATCCCACACAGTATGGTATGTAATGCATCCATGAGGAAGGAACATTTTTCACCATAAAATGATTGTTCTTGATAGAAATCTCCATTTGTAAAAATACCCTGCTCAGGGAGGATACATAATTTGTGAAAGAAGGAAGCCTTTTTCAGTAATAGAACGTCGGAAAATGGCTCTAATTCTCTTGAAGGCAGATCATTTAATCTAACTAACTGTTGCTGCAGAGCTGTAGAAAAGCAAGTATTTCTGGGTAACTTGACCAGAGGGAAAACAATTAGGCTACATTACTGAACTGTAGCAATATGTTTTCTTGGCAGCAGACCTTACTCTGTGGTTACCACCACATATAATGTACCCTCTTTAAGGACTAGAGGCTGGAAAAACAAACAATTCAGAAGTGTACTGCACTAAGTCACACACACTGAATACATGTTTGAAAACTGTATTGCAGTTGTGGATTCATAAGCTTGCTTTACCTCATTTCATGTGTACTCAGACCTGCTAGTTTGGACGCTCTATTTTATATTAAGAGAGAATTGAGTTAGATTTTCAAAGCTCTGCTAAATCATTACTTATTTCCCCTAATTCATTGGCAAAATGATGGAAAGAGAAGCAGTGAGAAAGCGTGACAAAGACACTAGTGAAAAAAATAGGTACTATGGTTATACCAGACACGCACACTTGTATCTTGTAAATACTTCTTTTATGCCTAAATGCACATGAAATACTGTTTGAACTTTAGTAAGACTTAAACAACTATTACTCAGAGTTTAGAATAAACACCTTTAAGATTACCTACTCAACTCTAATTCTACCTTTTTGTATATTTACTGTAAGATATTTTGTAATTACATGACTGTGTGCTCTTATTTTTAAGGGCACTTTATTGCTTAATGCAAATTATAGAAGATAGTTACTCATTTGGGAAAATGTCTAGAACTATGGTTTGGGTTAACCAAGCGTAGTTATCAGTGCAAAAGACCATTGGATCAGGTTTTATCTGCTTCAAAGAATCCTATCCTACATGTAGGCAGAATAATAATTTTAAAGTGAATACTTCTTCTGCTGTTCAATACTAGAGATTAGTACTTGATCATGTCACAAACATTCCTAAATTTGGTCTACAACACCCCTATTAACCAAGGCCATTTTAACCCCCAGTTTGCAAGTGCAGGACAAGATAGAGGAAAAGGGTTCAAAGGTCAGAGCAACCACAGTAGTTTAAGGTGCCAGCTAGTGACACTTACTCAATTTTCCCAAGAAGCTGATGTTATACAGTACTTCATGGTTTTCAAGTTCACATTCCAGTAAATTTAGTTGTAGTTCTGAGTGTAGAGAATTTCTCATAGGTCCTTATGTCTCATGCTGAACATGTAGAACATGAGGACATGCAATTAGTGATGACCCCAGAAGAGTTTGGGTTGCATGATTTGCTTAGCACCACACAGATGGGAAGAATGAGAGAAGAAATTCCTCAGGACCATATTCAATGATCTGAATCAGGAAATCCTCATTTTTCTGCTTGATGTTCCATTTTAGTTACAAGCAAACTCTTAATAATAAAACCCCATTCACTCTTTGAATATGCCTCTTATGCACTAAATGCAGGTGGATTCTTGGGGAAATGATCACATCACTGAAGACCTTTTCATAATGCTTCTGTATAAACACGCTGAATTAATATTACCCTAACAATTTTATCTTGGAATTTTATAACTTCTGAATTCCTTAAGTTTTGGGTTTGTTTTCTATTTTTTCTATTTTTTCTATTTTTTCTTTTTTTTTCTTTTTTCTTTTTTTATATTTTTGTACATATGTATCCATATGTTTTGTGTGTGTGTGTGTGTGTGTGTGTGTGTGACTTTGTGACTTCCTTTCAGCTGCAACCTGAAAACAGAAACATTTCCTCTCTGGGCATCAAAGTGCCTCCCCATGTGTCCTGAGCATGGATTGTGGTCTGTCTGGAGCTGAAGGAGTAACTAAAACATAAAAGTTGCAGATTTTTAGGCTCTGTGCACAAGAAATAAGTGCAAATGTTGCTCATGTAAGTGCTTCTATTAGCAGATAGAAGAAATTTGCTAATAGAAGAAATTTGCTAGTAGGAGAAATTTGGAATTAAAATCAAGGGTCCATCCTGGACTCTAGCAGGAGCTTCTGTTCACTCCAGACATGAGTTGTCTTTTTAGCCCACTCCAAACATCTGATTGCCATTTCACCATCCTCATTTCTTATTCCTTTCTGATTTCTTCTTCACCCTTAGACTCAACATGCCTCATTTGCTGTTTCCTTTAGTCTTTTGAAGCTGCTAAAACAAAAACAACAAAAAAAATATTTTCTGTTTTACTGTTCCTACAACCTCCTTTTCACAGGCTGGTTTTACAGACAATTCCCACAATACTTATCTCTTACATTTTACCTAAGTTTTCTAAGCAATCCTACTTCCAGCCTGCTGTATCATGTGGCAGTTTTATTCTTTGCCTCAGAAAGCTGTTTAATCATTCTTTCCTCGTCATTCTTTTTCAGCAAACCATTTTCTCCACTGCTTCCTTGATTCATGCTATTTTTCTTGTCAGACCAACCTATACTTTGTCTCTTCACCAGCTTTTGGACGCAATCGCCCACTCACCAGACTCCAGTCTCATTCTTCACTGCAAACCTCATGTAGTTTTGTTTCCCTCAGGCATCCAGTCTCATGCTTGATTAGTCCAATTTTCTGTTTTCCAACTGTTGATCCCAATTCTCCTCCTCTCCAATCCTATTGTTGCTTGTACTTATTCATTAATGCAATCTCATTCCTCCCTCACTCTTCTGCCTTGCATTTTCCTTTGTACTCCTTGGAGCAGAGTCTGAGAGAGAGCCAGGGGCAGATAAATCAGACTACACAGGATGGGCAGGTTCTCTGCCTGTGGTTGTGGTGGCAGGCTCAGTATTCCTGCTAGGACATTCATGTAGGTATGATCATACACAGGTATTCTGGAGAATAAGTCAAAGCAGGCCCTACGGAGCACAGATGCAGGAGGCAGAAATACTGTCCAAATATAAATGTGCTTACATGGTGAAAAGCCTGGTACAAGGGGAACAGTCTTGTTAAAAAAAAAAAAAGGCAAAAAAAAAAGTTTAAAAAAATGGGAGAAAAAGAAAACAAATTTATGAATCATTGGGTCTTCCTGTGCTGTACGATAGATTAAGTAGAAATCCAGATGAGGATGCAAGTCTAATGTAACCTGTAAGCATCTTGACCTCTATTAAAAAATAGGGGTGAAAAAGCTTGCAGGTCTCAGAAATGCTTAGTGGTGTTGTGCCAATACATGGCAAGAGCACACAAGAATTAGCACCTGTCTGTCAGAGTGCAAGTGTGTAAGAGCTCTGCCAGGTATTCTGGGCTTAGTCCCTGGTCATTCAAATTCAAAGAAATTGTGCTGGAGTTCCTGAACAGCAGATCAGCATGCACCAAGGTTCCTGAGATTACAACAGTGACACAAGTTGGCAAATGCTAAACAAACAGGTCCAAGCTCAGATAAAAGCAACTATTTATGGCTTTTCTGAGTTTTCCCATTTGACCTGCTAAGTCCAGACAGATCTAAAACCTAGACAAATCTGTGCAGCCTTTCCTGAGGGTGGCAAAAGGAACATCCCTGACAGAAAGACCTTTTCCTTTTCCTTCAAATAGCTTTTACTTTATTTCAAAGGAAACATTTCTCTTATTCAATGCAAACAAAGAAATATATTTTCTCAAGCTTCATTTTCAGAAATATCCAAATCATTCTGACTTAAATTAAAATATATATATGAAAATAATGTAATTGGGCCTAAAAAAGGCAATCAGCTTTTGAAATGTCAGCTCAATTATTTAAAACACAACAAAATTATAGGCTGCAGAGTACAGGAACTTATAATGGGAATCTTAATAAAAGACAGTGTTACCACTTCCACCTCTAACACTGAAACTAATTTAGTGTGTTCTTTTCCTAGAGGGTGTTTTACCTATTTTGCAATTGTTTCTGCCTTTGTTTGGTTTTCTAGCTTTTACCACCACTGAAGAAAAAAAAAACAATAAACAACAGAAACAACTCACTGTTTACATTCAGATTACAGTTGCAAACAGGCCCATAATTACTGAAAGTTGGGCTGTAAAAATATTAAATCGAAACAGTTGCCCATCTGCATGGCTATAGAAGGGATTACCCTTTACAGAACAGATTGGTCTTGGGATTCTCTTTAGTGAATCAAACCACACAGAAATTCAACAGTAGCAAGAATCTGCAACATGAGCAAATTCACACATTTTTTTCTTCCATATAGGAATTTTTGCTGGATTTGGGGGTAGAAAATGGTTCAGTATCCATTTTTGTCTTCTAAACTATTTAAAAATAATTCTAAATGCTTCTGAAATGTCTTTCAATAATCTGCTTTCAAAGGTCTTGTCTATAAAGGGCTGGCACAGCTCTAGCCTTTTCATAACTCACCAAAAATTTCCCCCATAGTCTCTCACCCCAGCATAACTTGTGTGTCAGCAAAACCACAGTTGTAAATCTCCTGTAAAACTTTTCAAATGACTGTCATGCCAGCACGCTGTTTCCATTATCATGCTTCTGCTCAAACCTTGACATGAACATGACATGGCCTGGGTTATGGGACCTGGTGAAACTCTAACAGCTGGATGTAAAACAGCTCAGCAGAGAGTGGAAAATCAAACAGTAGGAAAGATCTAAAGAACTCTGGGAAGATACAGGTGGCAGAGCTCTCACAAGCTGATAACCTTGGAAGGTTCCTTAGTCTCTGTGTGTCTAAAACCTTTTTTATCAGTTTTGCTCAGGGATTAAATACATTGTTTCAGAAAAATTAAGTCAAAATGAGATGGAAAATAAACCAATGATGTTTGGAAGATTAGGACACATTTAAATGCTAGACTTTTTGTCTGCCTAATTTAAATACCTGCTTTCCCTCTCAAAATATATGTGTGTGTATACACATGAATATATATACCTATGTGTATGCATATACTATTTTGTTTATGTAAACTCTCATTTGCACACTGACAGCATAGTCAATTACTTCCAGTGAAAAGTGTCTGATTTTTTTTTTTCTCTCAGTTGTACCTATTTGCATGTGATATCAAACCTCACAATATTTAATTTAGTTCTCCTCGAAATACTCCTTAAAGGGTGGGAATGTTCCTGTGGCTGGAGAACTAAAGAACAGAGAGCCACAGTCTAAGTGATTACAAGAATGTCTCCAATACAATAGGAACTGAAATAGGATGAACAAGTGCTTCAAACAGTTCCTGGATTTTGATATTAAAATAAAGGCACAATGAAATGTCTCCTTTAACTTAGATATGAGCAGATGTAACTTAAAAGTGAATAGTCCAGAAGTTAGAAATCCTATGATTCAAAGTGATTGGTAAGGCTTCACTTTTGAAAGATTTAAATAATAATAAATAAGTAGAATGTTTGCAAAACCCTCTGAAAAGTATATGAATCTTTTAAAGAGTCATTTTATTCTTTTGAGGACAGAATTTGGACAGATTTTTTCCCAGTTGTATCCCCATATTCTCAAGCTCCTTCCAAATTCTGCTCTTCTTCTCTTAAGTGAAAGTTCATAATTCTAAGACAGGATGTAATTGTGTGCAAGTCCATACCAATGACACTGTTCGAATTGTACTTTATTGATGCTGAGAAATCAAGTTTAAAAAATGGAATCTTCTTATTGCTGAAAAGGGCAAACATCCATAACAAAACCAGGAATTAAAAAGAAATGAGGATAATAGGGAGTTTAAAAATAACTTCCCACCTGTATGCCTGAAATATATATTCTTTCCTGCAATGTCCAAAGATTTCAATCACCTTAGATAAGAGGTTATAGATGTTGTCCATTGTTACCTTTTTAGAAACTCCAGAAGCTTATAGGTCTGCTAAGTTCTTGAGAGGTGTGTTTTGTGCTATTAAGAGGTACTTCTTGGCATCCTTCTGTTCTGTCACAAGGGACTCTGGTCAAATCCGCTACATCTGAGAACATTTTCAAAACTCTTTTTGTGGATGTCTGAAAGCTCTTTACCCAGACTTCAAGCTTTTTGCTTTGCTTTTTCACCAGGGGGCAAGTGAAGTACAGAGAGTCGATGAGAACTACAGCATTCTTAGATACTGGGACCTAAATGCCCCCAGAGAGAGACCAGCCTGAAAATTAAATAATCTTTTGCTAACAGATGGTCTTTCATGTGATAGATGAAGCAAATGGGTAAAGGAAAATGGCGAAGTTAAAAAAGAGGCTCCCTCTATTAAATTTTTTCTAAGGCATGCAGAACATTTCTCTCTACATGGCTCTCAAACATATTAAAACACTCATGGATATACATTTTAAAAAATAGGAAAAAAATGTACATTGTACATTTTTTTTCTTTGACTTCTTTTCTATCAGAATCTGATTTGCCTGCACTTTTAATCTGCTACAAAAGTACATTATTATTTCTATGTATATTTTTGGCACTCTTCTCCTAACATAAGACCTTTACACAGTGTTTATTGAATACTTTCTATTTACTCTATACTAAATGAGGGAGTTCAGAAGTCCTATTCTTTAATCCTATGTGATCTGACTGGTTAGTCTCAGCCAGCTTCTCAATAAAAGCCCAAAGTGAGGTTATCCATCCTATGTGAAGTTATGCAGATATCTCTGCTGTCACCTGTCTTGTTCAGTATGTACATGAGGTTGGCTGGGTAATTAGAATGAAAATCTGTACAGCACTGACACAGATCAATGTTTCTTTCCCTGAAAAACAGCAAACCCAGATGGCACAATGTCTTTGCTTTCACAGTGTCTGGGTGTGATTGAAACTTGGCACTCAGATCAGATAAAAGATAATTGATGAGGACAGGAGGGAGAGGAGGTGGGCAGCAAAAAGAAATGGCAGGAATTGGGTTTTCTCCTATAATCATAGCTATAGCTCATCTTTCTCAAATAAGATCATAGTATAGAGCTCTGCCATATAACTTATTGTAATTAGTTCTTCCAGTACTTGAGTTGAGCACTTCTTCCATCTATGGCCAAAACTACTCTTTATAAAGCATAGGCTTTTTCAAGATAGAAGAAAACCCCAACCAAACAGCAAACAAACACAAGTTATTTTCATAAGTGCTTCATCATGTGGCATGCTGATTCAAATCTGTACATGTTCGGCATATGTCTACTTGAGAGACAACCCTTTAGAGCAGGTGTTAGGGCAGCAGTTCATTTTTTTTAAATGGATCACAAGAGCAATGTCCACACAGCAGACAAGCAAGCACTTGGTTTGGAAACCATGGGAGGTGCTACACCCATGTCCCATCACATCTTGAGGGTAGAGGTGATAGACGGACAGCATGCTAGTCATTAGAAAATGTCAAAATCAAAAAAATCGCTAAACATTGTTCAGTATGGGTTTCCCAGTGGAAGATTTTATGTAGCGTAAGCAATGGAGACATAAAAAAATATCCTTATCTCATAAGTTTTTAGAAAAGCACAATATATTAAAAAATAGTGACCTCACTCCTTGGGTTATTCTGAAGTGGCTAAACCCAGGGAACTTCAGTTATCAAGTCAAGGCTTTTGAACCACTAGTTTTTCTTTCCAGCAGCACTTATTCAGACTCAACATTGTTATAATGCCATCACACAGCTTGTATCCTGCTATCTTGGCACTGTCATGAGCAGACAGACTCCTGCCTGCTCAAATTGTAATGTTTATAAGTACCCTGAGTGAACCATTAGCCTGTGATACAGCCCATATTGTCCGCATGTCTATGAATCAGTGAATAGTTTTCATATGTATCTCAAAGTAGAATGTCCTCAGGGAAAGAAGTCTGAAGCAAGGACTTCCTGAAAAATCTGGTTGACTTTACAAAAACACTTTCTCCCACACAAATTATGAACCAACTTTGCATTTCACCAATTTATATTGTGTCATCACTCGTCAGACAAAATTTATGCGGTTGATATTTACAGAGAAGGATAAGTGCAAAAATACAATAAATGTGTTGATCCTCTATCATTCTGCACTTGAAATAGCTAAAAAAACATCTGTGTGCACTAACCTAAGATGGAGGGTCAAAATTAAAACATACCAGTAAAAAATACATTCTTTTGTCCCTACATGCTACTGCACTTTTTTTCTACATCACTTTCCAAGTTAATTATCTCTCTCCTAGACTGTTAATAAACTAAAAGGAATAAACCTCTACATCAGCAATATTTTTTCTGCTTTCTATGACTTTTAGCTAAATGTATGTTTATTATGTAGAAGCAGTAGAGCATGTTAATTTTTCTTGAACAAAATGACAATCAGCAGAGAAGAAGAAAACATGGATAATGATGTGCATGTATCTGCTTATCAATGCTCTGCATGGAAGCATGCACAAGCAGCATTTCTGGTAGCCCTGTGTGAAAGTTACTGTTGGTGCACACAAATCAGAGGTACAGAGCACTTCCAATTTCAATAATTGACTACAAGGTCTACTTCTGCAGTCCCTCCTGGGAGTTCATGAGGACATGCATCTGGCACAATGTTAATCATATTTGCTCTGATACACAGCAGTACACTATTTCCCCTGGCAGATTACTTTCTATAACCCAATATAAAAATGGCTGACATCTTCAAAATGTTAATGAGAGATATATCAATTTTTTAAGAGCTTGGGTGGCTTCCAAGTATTTTTAAATGTACTCAACAGATTGTGAAATACATTCAGTATATGGTTATAAGTGCAATATGTTAACTTTCTTTGTTGTTGTATGCCTTGTAATCTACACCGGCAGAGATATGACTGGATGAGCAAGTACCCCTGAAATATTGCTTTATTCTTTTGCTTAATTGCTTGTTTTTCTTCAGCTATTTCTTATACTCTAAATGAAGAAAATATAATATCTTTACAGTTGCTACATCAGCTTGCATCACAAAGAAGTCTAGCCCATTGCATTTTGAGCCAGAAAATGAAATTGTGATTGGATTACAGAAATAAAACTCTAAACCAATTGGAGTGTGGAAATACTTTTTCTTTCTTATTACACTGTGATGTAAATGTTCTAAATTTATGCCTCTACCTATTTTCTTTTAAACATTTTCCTAACAGAATATCTTCCAGTTCAGGGGTAATCTGGTTTTATTGCAAGCTTTATTGTAACTAAGACACCAGTGGCCTCAGTTCAGTGTAATGAGACACACTCATGAACAGATTTACCTTCCAGGATGTAGATTCGGGATTAGAGCTATAATATGCTATTCCTATGTACAGACTCATGCAAAAAAATTGCAGCTGGAGGAAGGAAGGAAGGAAGGAAGGAAGGAAGGAAGGAAGGAAGGAAGGAAGGAAGGAAGGAAGGAAGGAAGGAAGGAAGGAGCACTGCAAAATTATCAAAACATTATGGTTTATACTGTTTTGCAGAGGATCTGCGAGACATTGATTTTGCAACATGGCTAAAAATTTTATGGGATATTGCTTGTTGTCGCATCAATTCTAGTGAGAAGTGGAACACTCTGCAGCAAATTCAATCCCAAGAGCTGCAATTGTGTCTTTTCTATGTCTGATGTCATGAACAAAGTATAGCAACTTAGTAAAAATAGCTTTTTATTAGAAAGAGATAATTGCATTGTTTGCAAGACAGTGAATGTGTTGAAAAAATGTGCATCTTCCAGAATAAGCTCTAATTATTTCATACAGCTCCAGGAAATGGTTTTGGGTTTTGTTTGTTTGTTTGTTTGTTTGTTTTGGGGTTTTGGTTTCTTTTTTTTTTCCGTTGGTTGGTTGCTTTGTTGTTGTTGTTGTTGTTGTTGTTAATAACCCCAACAATAATGTTGAAAGCATCACAAACAGTAGAATAAATGAATATATGGCAGAAAAAAAATTAGTTTTAGCATAACAAGTGAAAAACTGCTAAAAAACCACTAAATGCTTAGCCAAGGTAATAATTTTTATCTGCATCAAAATGTAATAATTGTGTCCATAAAAGTATGCAGTAAACTAAAGAATTGGCTCCTGAAATTATCCTGTTCTTGGTAGAACATAATAAATAGTTAAATTAGTTTCCTTTTGTAATCACAGTGGAATAACGGGTTTTTGAGTGGTGTAAATGAAGACTATATCATACAATTTCTTAGATTGTATGCATTCATTCTGAAAAAGGACCAGTTATATGCAAAAATATTCTACTTTGTTTCTAAAGGCTCAGCTGTACATCTAAAGACCCTGACATAAAAACTTTGCTACATTTAGGAACAGAGTCATGGTGTTTATATCCTAAGCCTTTTCTAGTAGTCTCTCAGGGGCTTCTGCATCAGTAACATCCTCAGAGGATAGAAATTAGTGTCAGCACTTCAGCCAGCACAGTTTATAACCCAGCATATAAACCTTCAGTACCTTCAGTACTTTCAGTACCTTCAGTACCTTCAGTACCTTCAGTAACAGCTCCAGCTATAGTTCTGGCTGCTTTCTGGCCGTGCTGCAGTGAGGACATATTTTATTGATTCTGCTATGGGAACAGGAAGTTAGGGGTGGTTAAAGCTTCTCTCGTGCTGGTAGGAGTTAGCAAAACTCCCATCAGCACATCAATCTTTCAAATCTGCTGATCAGTGTAGACTAAAATAACAGTTCTCTGAAGCAACCATTTCCTAGCTTGGCCACAGATGCTTCAGCAGTTTTATGGAGCCTTATTTTAATAAACAAAACCCTGTGAATACGTTTTTCTGGAGCTAAGGAGGTGAGGAAGGGCATCTGCTCAAGATCACATCTAGCACAAGATCAGTGACTTGTCATGAAGGGAACTGCAGCCTGAGAACAATCTCTTTGCCCTTGTGATATTGGGACACAGAAATCACGTTGATGCATTAAGAGAAACACTATAAATGGCCTATAAATAGATTTTGATAAGCAATAAAGAGAAGCTTGGTAACACAAAACATACAAGAAGACTAGAATACGTAAAGCTAAGAACAGGATGATGGGGACACACATCAAATGTGCAGACTTATCTTGGAAATGCATGAAATTTCTGCTATGCCCATAGTATAAATTGGTTAGGGATGTACCAAACACTTTGCTAGAAACCTCAATTTATATTTGTTGTCCAGAAAACTTGAAGTTGAATCTAGACATTAGTTGGCTACTCCATCCCCAGAAAGAGTACACTGCATGTCTATATTTGAGAAAGACTGATAAAAATACATTGATTTACAGTAGACAAAGCCTGCTATAAAGAATTTTTGATGTGCTCACATGAAAAGTAACTGTAGAAGTAACCCGAGATTCTAGCTCACTGAGAAGTCCTATGACAGACATATTGCTCTTCTTTCCAATAATATTTAGATTTCAGGCATATATTGATACCCAGCCACTGAAGAAATTTTAAAATACCATGCAGAACACCAATTTCTGTGAAAAGCTGAAGCAATCTGAGGCTAAATCAAACAAAATGCTCTTGAAGAAGTGCCTCTATTTTACTTCATAAAGTGTGCTCCTCATTCTGATAGCATCTTTTTGCTATTGTAATGTGTGATAAATAACACTAATAAAAATGAGATATAATCTTATATAACAATAAAAAACTAATTTGGTTTAGTAACAGGATTACAACTGATCCTATGTATTAATTTTTACTAATACAGAGTTGGTGTTTACTGTAAAATTAATTGTTTAAATAAGTTTTATTATTTTTTTCATCGGCATGTTAGGCCAAATACACAAACCATTATGAAATATTTATGAGAAATATCCCTTTGCCATTGCATTGTACAGTTGTGGTTATTGAAGCTTGTCATGCTTTGAGCCTGGCCATCAGCTCAGGACTGCACAGTGATTCACTCACTTCCTTGCTGGTGGGATGGGAAAGAGAGCCAGAAGGGTGAAAATAAGAAAACTTATGGGTTGAGATAAAGACATTTTGATAGGTAAAGCAAAATCCATGTGTGCAGGAAAAGCAAAACAAGGCATTTATTAATTTGCCATGGGCAGGCAGGTGTTCAGCAGGGTTCTATCACATGTAATGGTTACCTGGGAAGACAAACACCATCACTCTGAATATTACCCCCTTCTTCTTCTTCCCCCAGCTCTATATTCTGAGCATGATGCCACATGGTCTGGAGCATGCCTTGGTTCGGTTGGGGTAAGCTCTCCTAGCTGTGTCCCCTCCCAACTCCTTGTGCACCTCCAGTCCACTTGATGTTTGGGTGGTGTGAGAAACAGAAAAAGCCTTGGCACTCTGCAAGTGCTGCTCAGCAACAGTGAAAACATCTCTGTGTTACCAACAGTGTTTCCAGCACAAATCCAAAGCATAGTCCCGTACTAGCTACTGTGAAGAACGTTTGCTCTGCTCCACTCAAACCAAGCACAAAGCTGTAGCACAGCTGGTAGAACTATGCCAGGAGAAGAGCAAATATAAACTGTTGGAAAAGTAACAGTTAGCTGTTGACCCTCTCACTAAGTTCAACTAATTTACTGATAACTTGTTCTCAAACTCTGTAATTGCTGAATATAAACCATTGCCTTATTACAGCTGTGAGATAGACAAATTACTGCAGAAAACAAACAAAGTCTGATAAGGGAACTCAGCTGAACCCGTGGCCAGCTGATTACCTGAAATGGGACCTCTTCCAGTTCATAGCAGTTTTGGCACATGGATAAAGTACTGAAACATGAGAAATGGTTATCCTACAAGCTGGGTGGACATTTTTGCAGTAGATACATTATTTAGTGAAACTCATCTTTTCAGCATTGAATAAATTATTTAAAATTACTTGCTTTGTATACAAATGAACCTAATAAAACACTGTTCATTAAGTAATGTATTTGAAGAGTAGTAAAAAACATTAATTGAACAATTTGTTAAGGATCATTTTTGCAGATATTTACACAATTTTGGCTCTGGTCATGCAAAAATGGCCCTCTAATGATAGCACCTATATTTATATGGATTCCAAATGAAACCAATGAGGCTGAGATTATATCTATACTACTGTAGTAAAATAAGATTGCATCTCTTCTCTTGCACCAATGTAATTACGAATGAAATGGTCAGTTTTAGTGCTACCAAACACACTTAGGCTCCATGACAAGAAAATCACATGTAAACTGCTGTAGTCCTGAAGTCTGCCACTTCCTTCACCTTGGCCAGGTATGATTTGGACAAGGAAGAATTATAATATTGCATACATGTTCTATATAATGTATGTATTAATGACAGTGAATTCCATGTGTAGATCACGTATTTTTTTTCTCATATTTTTGAGTCACTCTTAGGATATAGGACTTTAAGCTATCAGTAGGAATACATGCTGCTGGAGACAAGCAGGGATATCAAAGCAGTGTCTTTAGTCCTGTGAGTGTGATGCATCCTAATCTTTTGGGGTTCAGAGCATTCCTTACTGTGTCAGTCATCAAGACCTCCAAGGAGAAGGAAACTGTGGAAGAATGCTTATAGCCATGTGGATGAGTGTGTGACTCGATGGGAAATGGAGCAGTGGAACAAAACATGAGTAATTAGTGCTTCTTGAATGGGCTTTAGTCTTGTTTTTGTGCCTGGGGGTCCCTCCTGGACAATGCTAAATAAATAAATAGAATGCAAAGTTAAGCAAAAGCTTAAACTATAAGGCTGGGCAGAAGAAGATGTTTATTCACCTGTTTTTTCTTTTGTTGTCCTCATCTTCCAAGACTTGATATTTTATGGGGAATATATTTGACCAATGGACAGAGGTGTGGCACACAGTTAATATGAGAGCAATTTGAGTGCAGGACACCTAAAGTTGGTAGAGATTCAGTGTATTAACAGAAAGATCAAAAAAAAGGAGTATTAATCCAGTGACTTCAACAGTCTACAGAGGCTGCTGATATTAATATCTCAGTTTTACAATTTGAGAAAATGAAACAAGAATATGAGTCAGTTTGACCATCTTATGCTACTATCTGCCTTTGTAACATCAGATAAAGATTTAATTTCGAGATTCCTAACCCATGACTTCATCAATATTTTTAAAAATATTTTGAAAATATTGGGATAAAAAATACTGTGGAAATCATATTTTGGAGAGCAAAGCTCAAATCTCATCTTTGCTTGACCTTTGCTTGAGAGAAATGAAAATTTCACTTTGCAAAGTTAGTGCCATTTGAAAAAATTACAGGATATTCTGATTTACAAATTTCTCTTATTCAAGTTTCTCCATTTTCCACAGATAGATTTAAAGTCTTCAGGAAAATCTTCTACTCACTGCAATTTCAGTGTCCATAGGAAGAGTCTAAAGAAAGATCATGTCAGAAGGTTTTTGACACAGTTAGTTATAATACATTTCAGACAGGAACTTCTGGTTCAGTATCTGGTTCAGATCAAACAGATCTTGTATTTGAATCTGAACTCTCATCTGCCAGGTGCATACAAATTTTAATAACTGCTTTTTAGAAAGGGTAGTGTCCTTGCATGGTATAGAAACTATTAAAAATATCAGAGAAGAGTGACTTCAACATGCTTGTTTTAAACAGGAAAGGCAGTTGAGTTTTCCTGCTAAAATTAGAAAATATCAAATTCCACAGAGTTCAAAAATTATTTCAGAATAAAGGAAAAGTATCTGCATCCTACAGACCATATACAAAAAATATCAAAAATTCACTAGGGGTTTGTTCCTGTTGAAAATACCACGAAAACGTCTACTGACATAAAGGACAATTTTTTTGACAGTACTGACTGCCTATCCAATGCCTATAGATTTTCTAGATTTATATACATTTGAAAGTAAAAATAGTGACACTTGTTATCCTGAACTTGGTAAAATCTACAGAAGAAAACAAATTCCTTGAATATTCTTCACAGAGATTCACTTCTTCATTGTTTTAAAATTATCTACTTCATCTATTAAGATAAAACATTAAAATCATCACCAAGTTTAGGTAATAGTTGAGAAGGAAGAAAACAAGTCTATCTCAAACTTCTCAACTGACCTGCAGAAGCCTTTGCTGCTATTCCACAATGTCTTTGTTAGCGTGACTCACTGGGAGCCATGGCTGATCACTCAATTAACATTTCTTGTTCTTGCAGCTGCACTAGACAGTCCCAGATGTTCCATGAATAAAATAATTCTAGTGTCCCTGAGAGTGTCAATTTTTATTTGTCACTTCTCTTCTGGAATCTGCTAGAGCTCATCCCAACTTTTTAAAGCTGATCTGTCCACCTTTTTACCTGTGGTTTATGTCCTGTAGGATACCCAAAAACAGAGGATCCAACCATTCAAAGATTTGTTCATTTCAGGGTCATGCCAATGAAAGGACAGATTTGCAGCCAAGAGATTATTTGCAATTTACATTTCAATAGTGGTCAAACCCTAAAAATTTTTAAGTACTTGATTCCATTAGTTACTCCCTCATCCTTTTTAGGATTTAGACCCCTGAACCTGAAAAATGCAGGGTAGCCCAAATAAATGCACAAACTGTCCTCAAAGGTCCTGAGTCTGAGCTGTAGATTTTGTTTCTGTTCTTCTCTGTTTTACTCAATATTCTCCCTTTTGTAACAGACAAACTTGAAATAAATTCAGTGCAATCCCAGCTGCAATATCTTAAAGAAGACTGGTACTAAGTCCTAAACTGTGTTGCTCCAAATAAAACATACTCATCAGAAGAGATTAATGTCCTGTCATTAATTAATGTAATTACTTTCACATTTATAAAAATTTTTTCTATGAGTTCTATGTATGACTTGCTGTGAGTTCTACAGAGAATTGTTATATCATATCATTTAGACATTCCTGATATGATGCCATAGCTTTTATTTGGCATGTTATTTTCTCTTTCCAAAGAATTTAAAAGAATCAAAGCAAGTTAAGACAGCAATAGCAAGGAAATCACTTTACTGAATAATAAAAGGTATAAGTGGGACAGAACACAGAAATTCGGAATATATGAAATATAAGTAGTCAGGATGAACATGAGAAGGAAAGAAAATGGAAAAATGTCTGACATCATATTTAAAATAGAAAGCTATTCTTTTAACAGAGTTTTAGAAGAAATTTTAATGTGACCATTTAAATATGGAGGAGTTGTTTCACACTAGTGGTGTGAAAATCTCCTGACTGGAAAAAAATTAAGTGCCTATATGATAAGCCTGTAAGATAAGCTTTACTGTTGTTGTATTTGAGGAGGGGTGGAAAGTGTTCGGAAAGCTTTCCACTTACAGGACTGTTTATTCTCAACTTTGGTTCACTAATTTAAATGTCACAGTTGAAGGTTTTTATCTCTACCTGTGTGAAAAGTGCAGGCAGGCATTTCACTTAATCTTCAGCTTGTTTCTGTGGAATGATTAACCTGGGTAAAACTTTAAATAGCTATTGATCATTCCATTACCTAAGCACTTAATAGAACAGAGGTTAAGTTTATGGAAAAGTAACAAAGTTTTGCTGGTTTTATCCTTCCTATTCTGTTCTCTGAATACTTCGTCTCAGATCTACAAATGTGTATGAACTTGGGTAGAAATTGTGTCCCTGAAGTCAAGGATATTATTTGCTTACTTAACATCAAATATATATTTAAGAGTTGTGATAGATGAAGGGCATATCTAATATAGCACAATCAAGCTTAAATGAAGTTAGTGTTAAACTTTATATTAATTTATAATTCCTACAGTTAAGAATTTATAATTCCTACTGAATTTAACTTTCATATGACAATAGAGAATGCTTTTTTTTTTTAGTATTTCTTGTTAGATTGTCTCCTTTTAGCTTCTCTCTTTTGATGTGTTTTAGTGAGACAGATGATGTTTGAAGGAAAAAATATGCAGGAAATATAAACCAAAAAATTACATTAGAAAAACTTAAAGGCTTCTTCTGCATCATGAAACTGTGAGGTTCACAGTTATAGTGTGAGTGTTCACAGACATAGTGTGAGGATATTCCTATTGCTGTAATAGTATTTATTATTCCTATGTATGCTATTGGGAACTCCTAGTTTCCTTTATATTTAGTGAATAAGACCAAGTTTTAAGCAGACATCTAAGAATATCTGGGAAATATTAGTTTCTTTTAACTTGGTAGAGATCAAGACAGGACGGCTTGCTCATATTTAATCACCTTTATCACAGACATATAAAACTATATAGGATGAGCATTCAATCATCTTTATACAATGATCATTTATTTAATTGCAGGTAACAGTGAAAGGGATGAAGCAGTCCTCAGTGTTCCTGACTGCAGAAGACTGTACCTTCTTGCTGACATGTTTGAGCCAATATAATTCAGTCGTTATACTAGCTCAAATAACAAATGGGTCAGTCCACTGCTGAAGGAGACCTAGAACATACTAAGATTTAACGTATGATAAGTTTTTCCCTCAGCGTAGAGTTGCTAACATGCTAACCTTTTTCAGGGAAAATTGAGAAATGACAATCTAGTTAAATAAGGTTTGTTTTTCCACTCCTTTTTATAATCAACGTATTCAAAACACTTTCAAAGCTAATATTCTTAATGTTGCTGTACTGTAACCATGGTTTACCTAGGAATGGATATAGTTGTAGCTATTAAGGTCCTCTATGTCTCTGAAATTCCCATCCTGTAAAGCCTGTTCCATTGAGTAAATAAAAGAGTAGGGGACTGAGTTTTCATCCTAATTTTAGTAATGACCTTTTACACTACAGAAATAACATCTACAGGGCACAAGCAGTGGTTTAGATGGGTAGGTTTCAATTTAATGCCTCTTCTTATAAAGTGAACTTGGGAACATCCTAAAATCCAAGCCTTTTATACAAATATCAATGTATATTGCCACAAACCCTCTATATTTTATTTAGTGTAAGAACAGAGGAATTGGCTTAAAGAGATCCAATTCATGTTCTATCCAAGAACTTTATTAAAGTTTAATAATTAAAAAAAAATGTGTATCATTGCATGTATCATTTCTTCTACTGTCCATCATTCTATCTCTCTACATTCTTGTCAAGCCAGGACAGTGCTGGAAGAATAGAATTTGTAAGACAGATTTCTGTCTGTGATAAATTCCTAAAGGGATTACCAATTCTTGATTTAAAAGAAATAAAAAAGTTTTCCAGCATGATTTAGCTTAAATCAGTACTGAGAATTCAGGAATTAATTCAGATCAGCATTCAGAAAATTCAATGTATTGGGAAGATGTGAGGAGAGCATATTGGAGGGAGAGAAGAAATCCCCACAATAATATTCTAGAATATGAAATGTGTGTATTCCAACTTGCAGAATATCTGCCATTTTTTTTAATCTATATGAACCTTAAATTATAGTTCATCTGTTACTGAAGTCATTGCTATCAATTCTATCAGTATTATAATTTGGATTAATACATTCCTCATTACTCAATTGACTTGCAGGTTTTGAAAAATGCTGAAGATAAACTGTAACTGCACTTTCCCAAGTGCAATGTGAGCCATGCCAGCATGTAAATATAGCAATGTTATTGTTAAAATTGCCAGTACTTATACTTTTAAATATGAAGACTTATATGTTAAAATACTGAAAATACATTTCCCTTTTGATTTTAACTTGATATGAAGAAAAGTACTAATTGTCTAAATATACGTTTCTTACTAAGGATAAATTATGAAAAACAAACATAATTGTTACCTGGTTTTGCTGGATTTGGGTGTTTGTTTTTGGAGTCTTTTTTTAGTTTAAGCCACTTATAAATTGTATTATGATTATCTTAAGTGTCCTGAATATGAGGAGAAAAAGTTATAACTATTCAAATGTCTGCTCTATACTAAAACCTCAGGTTTGCTTTCTCCTGCCTGCTGGCTGCGTATGCCAGTTGTGTCTTATCTCTCAGGCAGTAAGCTCCTTGGAGCAGGAGCTCTTGTCCTCTCCTTTAAGGAAGCAATGCAAAATCTACTTGATTTAGCCTCCACATGCTCCTGCAATATATATTGCCTATAGTATTGTTCAGCTGCAAGAAATAGGTGATTAAGGTAATTTTTATTTTACATACGGCTTTGGGAAAGACATGAAATTATACAATTTGTGACAACTTAACACAGTATTTAGGTGGCCTTAATTTCTCATTTTAAGAAAGGCATTGATACATAAAGTGTTAGGGATTTTTGAAAGATTGAAGCAAAATATTTGTGCCAGACAGTCTGACTACTGATCACGTGAAGGTTATGATGCTGGTACCACCTCAGCAGCCCCAGCTCCAATATTTGCTCTTGTAAGCACCAGCTGAGCTCTAGAACTATAAAGTGATCTGAGATTGGTCTTTCTTGCACTACACACTTCTTAGCTTCTAAAAGTCTTCTCCTTTCCTGATATAGGAAAATGATTTAGATTTTCCCTTTCTTTATGGACTTTCATTTTAACAAGAGAGTTTTATTTCCTCCATTGTGATGTTAAGAAATGGTCTTTTAACTCAGTTCCCATCAATGTGGGAAACCTTTATCAATGACACAGGTTTCATGCTTCAATAAGACAACTCATATGCCTGAAGTACTGAAATTTTTTGCAGAATGAAGATACTGGTTACAAAATTTTCAGCTTGAAATTTCAGGACATTTTCAGCTATCAAATCTCTAAAGGTTTTCTTTTATGAACCATTTCCACATACTTGTTTCACCTGAAGTACCACTATACCTGAATGCACTAAATATTTTAGTGTGGGTCATACATTTGCAATAAATTTACAAAAGATGTACCATTACCTGTGCATTGAGAGAGAGAGACCTTTTAAAGAGAGTAGAAATATTTTCAACTGTGTGGATCCAGTCAAGAATTAACTTCATGTACATGAGTGATGCTACTAACAGAGCAACTTGTAGGTGTCCATGATCAGATTTCTGTTGAATATTAATTTGCCATAGCTCATCCTAATGGGAGTTATAAAAATTACCATAAGCACTCAAGAATTTTGAATGTATACAGAAATTACTTCGGAGTTAAACAGTAAGATTTGCATTTCTGTATCTGGTCACACCCACAGAACTAGCAGTTATTCCGCAAAGCCATTAGCAGAATTCCCAAGCCAAGGAAAAAAATTTGTATCACCTTTGACATTGGTTGTCTTATTTTTGGAAAGTCAGGACAGGACTGTTCATTAAACTCAGAGCAAAGTCTAGAACAGATGTAATACTTGGCTTAGGGAAAACTGAAAAATTATATGGCTCAACTATTTATTAGTGAATATATATGCAAAGGTAATCACACAAGAAGCCACATATAATCTTGATTATTTGTCTGCTAGATGCAAAGAAGCTATATTCTATGATTCTATATAGAACACTTTTATTTTCTCAAAGCAATGTCAAGCTGCTTCCTGTTCATGGTAAGTCTCTGAAAGGCAAAGAAAAATGAGAGATGGTAGCCTCCATTTACATATGGCAGTACTGAACTGCAAGCTGTGGATCATAGTCAGAATTATTTGATAGGCAGAATATTTGAGTTGGAAAGGAGCTTAAAGATCATCTTGTTCCAACCCTCCAGTCCTGGGTAGGGACACCTTTCACTAGACCAGGCTGCTCAAACCCCATCCAGCCTGGTCTTGAACACTAGCAGAGACGCAGAAGTGCACAACTTCTCTGGGCAACCTGTTCCAGTGCCTCAGCACCCTCACAGTGCAGAACTTAGTAATGATATCTAATCTAAACCTCTCCTCTTTCAGCCTGAAGCCATTCCCTTTGTCCTATCACTACATGCCTTTGTAAAAAGTCTTTTTGCAGGTTTCTTGATTATTCTTTAGATACTGGAAGACTATTATTTCTATCATCAGTCTGTATGGATGCTTGTGGCAACAGAATAGAAGGAATAGGAAAGCTGGATGTGCTCTTCCTCTGTCTCATTCCTTCCTACACCACCTACCAACTCACCTGACCAGAGTAATGAATTGGATAGAGTGCACTCCTATCAGGTTTGCAGCTGGCAGCAAATTGAGGGGAGCTGTCAATATACTTGAGATCATGGCTGCCATCCAGAGGGGCCTTCTGGAGGAATGAATTCAAGGACAAATGCAAATCCTTGTACCTTTTTTGCTAGGAAGTGGCCCTTGAAACAGTACAGACAAGGATGGGGGACAGTTTTGTAGAATGTCCCCTGGAGATCCTGGCAGACATAAAGTTGAGCATGAGACAAGAGAGTGTGCTCTGGCAATGAAGGCAGCCAACAGCGTCCCAGACTTCTGTGACACAGCCTGTCAGTTAGGGAAGTGATTATCTCCATGTGCACTGCACTTGCTGAGCTGTCTTAAGTACTGGGCTCCTGCCCAGTTTGGGAATTCCAATAAGGAAGGCAGAAATATACTGGACTGAGTTTGGCACATATTATTTCAGGGAAATATTTAGCTTGTCAGGAGAGAGAGGGAAGCTGAACTTCTTCCTCCTGGAGCAGAGATGACTTCAGGAGGAGAAGGCAGCAGCCCTCAGTACCTAAAGGGAGGGCATCAAGAAGGTGGAGGCAAAGGGGCAGGACAAGAGACAACAGACACTGTCTGAAATAACAAACATATGGCCAGATATAAGAAAAAAACTATATCATGATGAGGACATGTCCAAGGAGGATATACAACTTCCATGGTTACTGATTTCCAAGGCCAAATTGACTAAGTCCTGAGTGATCTGTCTGGTCTTGCAGCTCATTCTGCTCTGAGCAGGAGGCTGAACAAGACATCTCCTTGAGGTCCCTTTGACCTGACCCATCCTAGGAACAGCCTGAACCAGCAGGGCTTACATGACTGAGAATGGTTTTCACCAAGGAAGGACTTTATGGTATTTGGGAGAAATTGGAGTATATAGGATTTTTTTGTTGTTTGTGGGTTTGATTTTCGCTTTGTTTTGGGTTTGTTTTTTTTTTTGGGGGGGGGAGGGTTTCCCCACAAAACAAACATTTGTGTCTCTTTTCTGTGGAAAATAGAAATGTGCTGATATAAATTGGAATACCGTGTCCCAGAGTTTTGGCCCCAGCATGGTGATGACAAGTGTCCATGCAAATCTCTGAACCCAACAGCTGGAAAGTGCTCCCATGTCCAAAAATTCATGCACTCATATAGGAAATAGAAAGGTATGGAAAGCAAATTTGTAGATTTGGCTGATGATCTTGGTGCAGTGTGGCACAGTAGCTGCTATTTGAAAAATTTTCATGATTAGAGGAGAGACGTACAAGCTGTACGTACTGGATTTAGGGAGTCCTGTTGCCACATCAAATTGCACACCTATCCACATAATAAACATTTTTTTTTTAATTCTGAGCCATGACTGAACTTCCACTCTATTCTCTGAATGTGTGTTACTTTATTCTTAGTTGTAATATCACAGAATTTTGAACAACTGCTTATCAGTCGTATGATTTGGCTTTGAAAAAGAAATTTTATTCTCTCCCTTTCTTTCTCCTTATGGGGGAGAGAGTGGCAACAGGTATAAATCAGGCAAGGGACTGCTTTGTCAACAAAATGCATTACAGTATAAACATGTTTTTTTGCTATAACTCTTAGTTTAGCTGCTTTTTAACAGGGAAAGATAATCCACTAACCTATGCTAGACTATTTGTGTGCAACATGGGCACACTAGTTTAAAGTACATTTATTTGTTTTTTGATTACATGGGAAATTTAATATATATCACTTCTGCACAGGGAATCATTTAGCTCACAGAACTGGCAGGATATATTTTCAATAAACAAAGATGTCAAGTTGTTTATTAATGAAGTTATTGTATCTGCCTGAAACATAAAAAGCAAATTTCTGGAAAGCTGGAAGTGAAGACTATTTGGTGGTTTGGTTGTTGTTGTTGGTTGGTTGGTTTTTTGCAAGTGCAGCAGCACTGAATCACAAAGAGAAACTGACTTGCTAATTCAGAGAAGGTAATCAGACGGGTGTATCCTCAAATGCCATCAGCATTGGGTTGTGCATCATAAATGGGATGATTAAATGACGGCTGTAAATAAATGAAGCAATACGTAATAGGTTAGCAGAAACATTGTAATGACTGACCTAACAACACTGGTGTAGACATGAAGGTAAGTCAGGATGCATTTAGAGGTGGCATGCCAAATGATGCTATTATTAACAGGCATTTACAAGCTTTATTAGGTTTTTTTTTTTCCCAGAAGTTACCTTTGAGCTTAAACAAAAATTTGACTCTGATGCAGAAATTTCTGGGCAAATGTATCATCTGTATTACACAAGTGGTCATATTATTTGGTCAGAATGGTCCCTTCTGGCCTGAAAATCTGCAACTTGACAAATACATTGTAATTAACCTAATGACTTGCTTGAGGTATATATGGTAGTACAAAGCCAGGCTACGTGTAAGCATGCAGATAGGTGATGACCATAATGTGTGTTACCTTCACAGATTGCTGAGTCTGGACATCACTCTGTCATGGTATAATAACAAATGGCAACTTTTGAGCTGTGAGGCAAGTGTTTCTAATCCATTCATGTTCTTATCATTTGAACCTGAAGGTGTGGTGGTTATCCACAACTGCTAATGAAATCAA